>QJPP01004835.1:0-131709 GCA_003996215.1 Jaltomata sinuosa
AAAAAGGAGAAAAAGAAATATATATAAAAGTTGAGAGACAAATGAGCATTGAGAGTTATTTAAAAATATTTGAGGTGTAGAGGGGCAAAAAGGTAGTTGCTCTATACATAAAAAACAAGGAAGACTATTTTTGTAAGATCATTTTTATGGGGGGCAAAAATGCAAAATCACTCCCTTTAAAGAGCATTTGTGTAATTGTCCCGACATCGATGTAGTGGTTCAATCTGAACTCTTAGCTCCTTACTTTCCTTTTGATCTAATCCTCTCCTTGTGCTTTGATGGAAGTGATGGCTTGTCCATTGGTATGAATTCGATAGTTGTTATTTCAACATAAATATAATATATTTCTAACAACGTAAATCAATTTAAGTAGTACAAAAATATTTGAAATTCACATATAATACTTATAATACATTTGTATTAAAAATATTTTAGTAATATATTCACCACGTGCATTGAAACATGCCTATAATATGTATAATATATCGAATTCAAAATGTATTACAACGATTGTTTATTTTTTCTCGTATTGATTATGTTAAAAACGTATTATACTTTAATTTCAAACATTCAAATACTATTTAAATTAGTTTATGTGTTAGTACATTGAGATTGTGTTAAAAATGTATTATATATGTATTTAGTTGATTTTTCTTTTTTTGGTAAGAAAAGTAAGGCTAAAATCTGTAAGAGTAAAATTATATTATAATTCATAAATAAGGCTTTATAATACATTATCTATGTAAAAAGGCCTAAAGAAAAGACAACCGCCTTAGGTCCCCAAATTTGAGGGGCCTCATTTTTTTAAGCAATAATATATTATATATTTTTTTATAAAAAAAATATTAAATATTAGAAGAAGTTAGGGGTCTCATTATTTTTAGCAATAATAGATTATAGGTTTTTTATAAGAAAAATATTAAATACTAGAAAAAGTTTGATATATCTAAAGTACTATGTCTCAAAAAAAATTAAATGCTTAGTTATATGTATTGTTAATTGAAAAAGAATTATTACAATAAATGAATTATAATAAAAAAATATTAAAAGCTTTGCATCTCAAATTTTTTTTAAAGTAGACTTTATAAAAAAACAATTTATTTTTCTTAAAAAATTAAGACTTCCGTTTGATTTTGGCCTTAGACCACTAATGTGCTTAAGCCGCCCCTGATTATTTTGATATTACTGATTTAATTTACACATACACGACGTTGTAGAAAAAAATAATACACTGTTAATGTACTCCCTTCGTTTCAATTTTGAATGGCAATGAGGCAGTGTAGATGTGGTGCGATGCGGATTTTAGGCTATGTTGATGCGAGGCAATTGCGAGTTGCGAATCTATGAGTGTTTAGACAAAAAAGAACTGAAAATTAATATCATACTTATGAATTTACTTAAAAGTATATGTAGCTTTATCTATGATACTTTATTACACTACAAATTAAAAGTTTGAAAACTTAGAATATCAAAATAAAAGTTCTCAGTCTTGCGATCTAATTAGTAGATTTGATATAGAATGGACTCATAAAACTATAAAGCTACGAAATATAAATTTTTTTATAAATGTCAATCGGTCATCATTATTCACTGAGCATCTTTGAGGAATAAAATACAATAATTTTGGGATAAAATTTTGGTGCCTTTTGATCTCTTGTTTGGTTACAAAGTTTGGGATAACTTATCCCAAGATTAATATTTAATGATGAGATAAGTTATTTCTACTTTTGTGGGTGGAACAACAATTTTTGAATAACTTATCCAGCGATAAAATAGTTAAAATGACAAAAATACCCCCTCAAATAATTTTTATACGTCACTTTTCACATCCTTTAAATACGATAAAAGATATTTTTGTAAACAAGCAATTTATTCTTAGAAATTATCCAATGCATATTATTTTTAATACAATAAACTAAATACTCAATAAGAAATAATACCAAAATAATTAATTCCAACATAACTAATCCCAACATAACTAATCTCATCATAACTTGTCTTCAAACCAAACAACCCCTATTATCATAGCTTATTTTATTACCTGTAGCAAAAACTAAACACAGTCCCTTTTCTCTTTTCTTAATAAAGTCTCTAATAATGGTAGTATTTAATGAACTATTAATATATAAATGTTTAAATTCAATATATACAAATCTGAAGAAATAAGATTATATAATAACGATAACAATTAAGATACGATTTTTTTTTAATAAACAGGTTAAGTGGTGTGGGTGTATGCGGTGTGGGTTAAAAATAACAAATATATTATGCGAGGTGGACAAGGGGGTTAAAGTCTTGTGGGTTTATGCGAGTTTGCCCCGCAATTGTTCAGTTGTCATCCCTATTCAATTTGCTTGTCATGTTTTTTCTTGATATAAAGTTTAGGAAAGTAAAAAGGACTTTTGAATATTATGGTCTTTAACTAAAGATATGCAGATCTTGTGGCTTCAAACATGTCATGTGAATAAGTTGGAATTAAAAAATTGTAAAAAAAAAAGAGATATTCTTTTTGAAACAAACTAAAAAGGAAAGTAATACAAATAAGTTGAAACAAAGGAAGTATCTTTATGGTACTTCTGGATAACTTGGGTTACTAAATTTTGTATTTGTTATGGACAATTATTCCTAATTCCTAATTATCTTTTAGCGATGTATAATTGTTTTACACTATCATGTGTAGAAGTGAAACTGTATATGAGTATCACTCCCTTCTTTTCAATTTGTTTGACCTGTTTTTAGTTTTAGTTGATCCTTTAAAAAAGAATTAATATCTCTTTTTCTTTTTAACAAGTCTTTAATTCTAACTTTTCACATGACATATTTAAGACGATAAGGTTAGAAGGTATTTTGATACATTTGACGTATCTTTAAATTTAAAACTACAAAATTCAAAAAAATTCTGTATTTTTTTAGATTTCATGTCAAATCAAAATAGAACAAACAAATTAAAAGCCTCGAAAGAAGTAGGAAGCATGCAAGTTAAGATGCATGATTTCTCGAATTCGACCGATAAAAGTTTTGGTGGCTGTTTGCCAAGTAACAGTGATTAGAGAAATTAAAGAAAAGAGAATTGCATATACTAAAATTATGTCATTTACATAACGTGGGTAAGCTAATTAAAGGTTCCTGAAATAACAGAAGCTTTAAATTTCGTGCATGTAAGAAAATGTAGCCAAGATTAAAGAATTTTAATTAGATTGAAAACTAGACTAGAGTAGAGTATTTCACAAGTGTAGATCTAAACTCACATGATCTTGAACTCCGGCTCTTTGAGAAGTTGAAATGTTGATGATTGGAGAAGGCTTGAAATCCTCATTATTAGCAGCAAACACTGGCATCATGGAGCGTTCAGGAACAAAATTAGAAGAAGTAGTTGCAGTTGCTACTGGTGGGATCCTCCATAAGGCTAAAGGACTTCCATTTATAGGCGGCGCATGATGATGAGAATAAGGGCTTCCATAAAATCTAGTAGTATTGTTTGTCATCCATGTTGATGGATGATGGTAATTAGGTGGACCAAGGCGATAGTTCATTATTCCATAAATATTTGCTTCTGTGAAAGCACCATGGACCATTGCAGATTGAAGATGAGCTCTTTTAGCATGCTGGCGTTCTCTCTTATGCGCATTTTGATGCCCTCCTAAGGCTTGTGAAGTTGGGAAATTCCTGCAACAATAATGACACTCGAATTTACGGCTGCTTTCAGTACTACTAATATTATTCTCTTTTATTTCTTCTACTTCAATGGATTCTGATTCCTCCGTTGCAGCATCACCAGCTCCAAATTCTTTCCCAAAAAGCCTAATACCGGCCTTTTCTTTAGGTGGTGCTGGACCTGGACCTGGACGGATAAAGGGTAGCTGAGAGAAGGACTCCACGTTCATGAAATCACGAGTTTCTCTATCTGTCTTCTCCATGGATTCTCTCTCTCTCTCTCTCTCTCTCTGTGTGTGTGTGTGGGGAAGATAAAGGATACAAACCGAAGCAAAGGACTGTGTTGTCTATATTTCTTTAGTTCGAGAGGGGGGGGGAGGGGGCATAGAGGGACCAGTTATAAATGAAGTGGTCTGATCCAAGGATAATTGGAGCTGACCTTTCAATATATGTAGTGTGACCATACAAAGCCACACAAATTTGGGTGCATCCTCGAGGATTAATCTTCTTTTAAAAAAAAAATTAATAATAATATATATATTTAGATTTTAGATTATATAATTTCTTTTATGCAATAATGGTATAATTTAACTGATTAGGGAAGGTTATTACTTTATATTGCATATTTTTATATAAATATAAAGGCTTACATGCATCTTGTAAACACCACTTAACATGGTTGTATAAAAAAGAATTTGCACAACTTTATACACCGCCAATGCAAAGAACTTGAATTTAATCTTTTATGGGCTATAACTACCAAAATGTACCCAAAAAAAAGTTTATTGACAATTAGTCATTTTGATCATTTTTGCCGCGAAAAGATTATCAATGAAATACAATATTAAAATACCCTAGGAAAGGGGATTTTTTTCAATGAATATGGTTGATATTGATTAAAAACATATAGACTAGATAATATACAAAATTTGAAAAAGATTAGAGGTGATTTGAACTAGTTTAGCGTCCAAATTCGTAGTTGAAATTGAATTGAAAAATTCTTTTACGACACACGAATCTCATAGAGATGTATATATGGATATGGGATTGGATCCCCTCCAGTAGCAAAGCCTCCAGTAATGCTCAACGCATTTATGGATTAAAGACACATGTCCATATATACGATTAACGGGTAGATTATAATTCTTTCTCCATTCTCTGTGTTTCCCACAATCACCTCAATCTCACCTCCAAAACTCCATTTCCTATTACTTGGCTTCTCTACTCATCACTCACTTCCCAACACTCTTTAAATTTTACTAAAATACATAGTCCATACTTTCCCATATATATATTATAGTAAAATTGTAATTTACAATGTATATAAAGAATGCGGGAATTGCAGCCTCAATTTATGAGACAAAATGCTTTTGTACTATTCTTCACCAAAGAATTGTAAAATCTCTATATTCTTTATTATTATTTTAAAAAAATTTAAAATATTGCGGTCAATTTTACTCCTAAAATTTGTATATAGCTATATTCTTCTTCTTCATCATCGTTAATTCTAATTTCTTTTACGTCTAAGATATATTTATATAGAGAAAGAAAGTGTTGGTATTGACTAATGGAACTCAAAAGATACAATTTTTACTATTAAAAGAGAGACGAATTAATATATTTAAGAAAAGAAAAAAAGAGTTGCAAGGATGATGATGGGGAATTGTTAAAGGGTTGCAATCTAACTGTTAATTGTATATGTGGACACATGTCTTTAATCCATGAATGCATTGAACATCACTGAAAGATTTGCTACAGAAGGGGATTCAATCCCATATAGATATACATAAATACACATTTATACATGCCAGAAACTTCATCTTTCTTCTTTCGAAACATAATTCAAATTTTCTCTCTCAAACCACCTCAAATCTCCAGCAAATTATTCCAAATTTAGATTGAAACTTCTTAAGATATTTACGACATAATTCAAAAACACCCGGTTTAAACAAGTCACAACTCACAATTATGCACAGATTTAATTTTTTCAATCCAATCTCTCGAAGTTTCTTAAATGGCTTTCAATAAAAGTTTTTGCTCATCTTCTTCACTTTCTAAACAACTAATCTGTTTTATTGAAGCAAGAATATATTTTAATATTAAAATAATAATACTAATTTGCATTAGTTTGTGGTAGAATTAATGTGATCATTAGTTTTTTGTAACTTCTATAACCACTAACTCTTCATTTCACTCATTACTCTACCTCTTTATGCCTTGTAATCTATGTAATCTCTAAAATATTATTCTTTCATTCATTTACCTACATTACTACACCATTTTCTTCCTATTCATTACAAGGAAAAATTCTTTGTAAGTTTAATACTTAATACACATCAGGATTTTGAACACGATAATCTTACAGAGATACGTAATAGAAAATATACCTGATGCGGAAGACATCATCATAGAGCGAAGAGGAAGCGTTAGTTATAAATTGGTCTCTACCTCCTTGCCCTAGTCTTACATTACCACAGCTGTCAGCAATGAAAATAATATAGAGAGTATGTGGTAACCCTAATGGGTGGAGGAAGGACTAATTTATAGAGGTTAGGACTTAATTAGGTACGTTGATCAAGTAACTGATGTACGGACGAGATCTATTCTTCATTAAATGTTAATTATGGGTTTTACTTGGGTCACAAGTAAACTTGTGTAACACCCCGGAATTTGAATCAACTTTTAAACTTAGAGTCTCTGAATTTTTTTAACTTTTAAAAAATTACGGGTCCAAACCACGGACCATGGTTTGAACCATGAGCCGTGGAATGGAGTCGTGGTTTAAGTTTTGCTGTTCCAGTCCCTGGTCTGAAGACCACGAGTGCATTCTACGGACCATACTATGCACTCATGGAATCAAAACCAGCGGTCTGCCTTATTCCCAGGAACCACGAGTAAATCTTACGGACCGTAGATCATTATACGGACCGTCCTGTTGACTCGTAGTTCCTCTTCTGTGGCTTGAATATTGGGCAAAGAATTACTACTGAGTCTACGGACCGTAGATCATTCTATGGACCATCCTGTTGAATCATAGAAATCCTTCTGGAGCTTGATTTTGGGCCAGGAACCACGGGTGGAAACCACAAGTCGTGGTTCATTCTACGGCTCGTGGAATGCACCCGTGATTCCTGAAGCCGAACTTTTTATAGCTTTTTCCTAATTAATTCTCAGGGGTATTTCTATAATTACTCACCCTTTTAACTCTTAAGTGAGGTCGTTTTGGCCCCTTTTAGTAGGGTTTCTACTCTTATTAGCCTAAGTCTTTCATTACTCCTAATTTATCTACCAAAAGAGTAAAATAATTTTTTCAAGCTCCAAGTTCAAGCCTCCATTTATTTTTTCATATTAGATCAATCAAGCTTCCATAAGGTATGTGGGTATTCAATAAGAGATTCTTTTCACCCTTATGCCCAAAATCTCATATTTTTATTTTGATTTATGAATTTATGAAATTAGGATTCTTACCCAAATTTGGAGAAAAGTTATGGGTTTTGTTTTAAAGTATCAATTCATGATTTCCCATTCACTACCCATATTTTAATCAAGAATCCTTGCATAATTTCAAAAGCCCATATGTTGATGATGAATTTTAGCATGCTTCCATTGATTTGCATATTTTCAAGCAAAATTGATATGTTTAGATAACATGGTCTCTATTTTCATGAAATTACATGCCTAATTCTTCAAGTCATGAAATTAGAAAGAAAAGTATATTTTGAATTATGGCTATGCTAAGTTTTAAGGATTTTAAAGTGTGAATTGCATGACATTAGATATGTCCCTATGTTTTTTGAAAGGTTTGACATCTAAATATGTCTACCTAAGCTATGTGAATTGCATGGTATTAGATATGCCCTTATACTTTTCAAACAGATTTGACATTAGATATGTCACAAGTATATGTAAGCTATATGTATATATTTTGGGAGTAGTATTTAGGACCGAGTTGGACAGGGTGAGAGTACCCTTAGTCCCAGAACTACGTGCCACTGTAGGTGCCCTCTGTGGCTTATGACAGGATCCTGGTATGATAAAGTTCTAACCTTGTCTAGTTAGGACAACCTTTTTTGATGTGGGTGGATGACACTGGACTCCATGTAGCTCATCATGGTTTATGTCGGTTAAGAGAAACTCCCATATGAATGTTTTCAAGTTTTCTAAGCTTTATGATATCTTATTTTGAGGTTTGACTTCTATCTCATGCTTATTGCTCAAACTAGGATATTTACTTATGATTTCTTCGATTATGCATGAACTCAGTTTCAAAATATTTTAAGTATGTTTTCAATTATGTTTTTATCATGTTTTACCATGTTCATGCATATCTCACATACTCAGTACATTCCATAGTACTAACCACATACTTCTTTGTGCTGCATCCTATTATGATGTAGATTCTGTAGTCCGTTTCCAAATTCGAGGCTAGTAGATCAGAAGCACATCCAACCAGTTTGGTGAATCCTCCTCCTTCAACGACTTGGAGTTTTGCTTCATTCTAGATTTTTAATTCTTTCATTCAGTTTTTAGTATTTAGAGTTAGATGGGAGCTTGTTCCGGTAGCTCATCAGTAGTAGAGGCTTTTAGACATAAAGTCAGATATTCAGATCTTCAATCTTAGACTTTATTTATATAACAAATTAAGTTTTTCATTACTTCAGTTAAGCTTTCGTCCCTATGTTTTGTTCAGTTTTTAAGTCATGCTAATGTCAGAGGGTTATCTTGAGATCACTTATGATCTTGGGTCCCGTGTTACGTCCGGCGGGTAGGCTCGGGGCGTAAAAAACTTGGTATTAGAGTATCAGGTTCAAGAGTCCTAGAGTGTCTGAAAATCGCATCAAGTAGTGTCTCTTTCATGGGTGTGAAGCGCGTCATACTTATGAGAGGGAGGCTATGAGGTGTTTTAGGAAAACTTCATTTCTTTAATGTTCACTATCGTACGATAGAGTTTGACTCTATTTACTCTCCTAATACATTCCTTACGCACTTCATATAATGTCTCCATGAAGAAACCCTACGAGGAATGCTAATCCGACCACTCCAGATCATGAGGTTACGAATGTGGAATTTTGTGAAGCCATCTATATGTTGGCTCAATCCATGACAGCTCAGTTGAATGAGAAGGAGAAACTAAAGAATAGGAAGAGGAAGAACAAGAAGACCAGAACAAGGAACCATTCATCTTTTCAGCAGAGATCATCTGGACCAACCCCATCTTCAGTTAGCACACCTACACTCGATTCTCAGTCTTGTCAGAATAGGGCTCCAAAGACCTTGAGGTACCCTCGTTGTAGTAGTTGCGGTAAGTTTCATCTTGGTGAGTGCCCTGTGGGCAAGCAAGGGTGTTTTAGGTATGGTCAGTTAGGCCATTGGATCAGGGACTTCCCCTCAGCTAAGCGGAGCAACTGTGGCGTTCAGCTCCAAAACCGATTCTTTTTATTTCCTAGTCAGCCGGGTCAGAGTATTCCTCCAGAAATTGAATCAGGTATGTCACTAGATTTTCTTCCTTTATGCATCCATAGCCCCAAACTCCTAATCTTGTATCGTTGTGAGTTGTATTAACATAGAACAAGGCAGTGATAAATAAGGATAGTATCATCGTTCTTTGTAGAAAGAGAGAGCTGTGAGGGTTAGAACCATGTAAGCCCGACCTGTTGTTTCTAGGGATAGGTTGGGAGTTAATGAGCGTGGTATGTTCAACCCCTACATGGGATAAAAATGTTGAGTCCTTAACCTCGAGGTAGGGGAGAGCCTTAGACTATAGAAGGAAGTGGATGTTCATACTGGATTCTGGAGTAGTGTCTGTTCTGTTAGGGCAAAATTATCATAGTTCAGTTTAGAGGTTCCCAGGAGGTCCACAGACTTAGAAAGGTAGCATGAATCTAAGGGGGAGATGGTGGGGTATAGGATCGGTTAGATTTTGGAGGCTCATGTAGTTATGCTTTTGGGTGTTAGAACAAGGTTAGGAGGGGAGGAAGAAGCTTATTTCTATCCTAGCGTCCTAAGTATACTTCTGCCATTATGATACCTTTTGTATGCCTTGTGTTTCAGCGCCATGGTCCTATTTTAGATTTAAGCACTCCATTCAGATTCACGCTCATATTCAGCTTTTAGAATGACAAGTGATTGCTTCAGGCAATGATTCCACTCTTACTCTGCAATTCTATAAATCCCAGCTTTATGCCCTAAGGTTTGTTACCTATGTAAACTCATGTCTGTCAGTACGCTCAGTCCTATTTACTCAGTTTAGTCCTCCGAAATGCCTTAATGGCAAATCAAATCATGTTACGTCATGTATATGCTCAGACCTAATTCTTGAAATGGTTCGCGCTTATGATTTCCTTGCTCTAAAGCCCTTTGACCTTTGCCTTTGATGACGAGGGGTGGTGATCCCCACTATTCATGTCTTACGTGCCCAGTATGTAAAGTACTCATGCCTATTGCACTTAATTCCCCAAGCCTCACCTTGAGTGGCTTGATCACGCTAAGTGCAAGTCAACATCAATCTGTAATCGTTCATTTGTGATGCTCACGCTCCCACTTTTTACTTTCAGTGAATCTAGTTTATATTGTTATAAGAGTCAAGGGAGAAGGCCTTGTAGTAGCTTAGCTGGGAGGTAGCAGATTTCTTTTCCTTATGGGTGTACTTGTTCAACCTTGGCTTCTAGGTGTGAGTGAATTGTGAGGTAAGGATTGTTCATGCGAAATAATTAGATGAGGAATTTTAGTATGTCCCTCTGTAGAAGTTCTTGAAGTTGCGACTCCTAATTATGCTAGGGGAGAGGGTAGAAGTCTTGAATAGGATAAGATACGAAACCATAAGGTGACCATAATTATAAGCTTGAATATCGTGATGGAATACTTGTGGACCTTTGCTTTGTGCAACTAGTGACCCTTGACTAGGAGGTCAAGGTTAATTGGGTGTTGTGATAAGAAAGAATACTATTCTTAGGAGGTAACTCTAGATGCAAGAGATTTAGTTGAGGTAGGCTTGAACATGGAGAAGCAGGCAGTTAGACTCTGACCTTATTATCTTTATGTGCGCTATTGAGATTACTAGTTACAGATGGTAAGTATGGTATTTAGAAGAGAATAGTTTTCTCGTTTATCTACTTCTCTTAGTTTGATGTCCTTTTTGGTTAACTGCAATTTCTAAAATGCGTTTGTTCTTTATGAGTTCCATCTAAGTCCCTGCCCTTAATCCAAACCAGGCGTCAAGTTAGATATTCAGTTTCTTGTCCCCTTAGTCGTTCCCATACTCTCAGTATGCATACGTGTCTCACAAATCCAGTTCAGTTTGTATTTTAGTCAGAAATAATTTACCATGATAGTACTTCAATTTTTAAAACTCAATTGAGGGAGCTACTTGGGAAGCAGAAGCAGTCATGAAAGCCAAGTACCCTCACCTCTTTCCTTCCGATCCAGTTTCAGCTTGAGGTAATAGTTTCCTCCTTAGTATATCCCTCCGGTCCTACTCCATCAGTTTCTCTCATGATCCTAGCATGCATTCATATTTTCCAAAGTTAGTTCAGTCATGTTTTAAGATAAAAGTCAGTTTTCATGCTTGTTCTTTAGTTTTGATATTTTATTGCTTGGTTGGGCTGTTTTCTCTCCAATTTTCCTTACTTAGTCTTCATTCAAGGACAAATTATCCCAAGGGGGAGATATTGTAACACTTTGGAATTCGAATCAGGTTTTAAACTTAGAGTCTCTGATTTTTTTTAACTTTCCAAAAATTACAGGTCTAAACCACGGACCGTGGTTTGAACAACGAGCTGTGGAATAGAGTCGTGGTTTAAGTTCTGCTAGTCCAATCCCTGGTCTGAAGACTACGAGTGCATTCTACGGACTGTAGCTCACTCTATGGACCATACTATGCACTCGTGGAATCAAAACCAAAGGTCTGTCTGATTACCAGGAACCACGAGTGAACATTATGGACCGTAGATCATTTTATGGACTTTCATGTTGACTTGTAGTTCCTCTTCTGTGGCTTGAATGTTGGGAAAAGAATTACTAATTAGTCTATGGACCGTATATCATTCAACGGACCATCCTGTTGAATCGTAAAAATCCTTCTGCAGCTTTATTTTGGGCCAAGAACTACGGGTGGAAACCACGAGTCGTGGTTCATTCTATGGCTCGTGGAATGCACCCGTGATCCCTGAAGCCGAACTTTTTACATATTTTTTCTAATTAATTCCCAAGGGTATTTCTATAATTACCCACCCTTTTAACTCTTAAGCGAGGTCGGTTTGGCCACTTTTAGTAGGGTTTATACTCCTATTAGCCTAAGTCTTTCATTACTCCTCATTCATCTACCAAAAGAGGAAAAGAACTCCTTCAAGCTCCAAGTCTGAAGCTCCAAGTTCAAGCCTCCATTTCTTTTCATCTTAGATTAAGCAAGCTTCAATAAGGTATGCGGGTATTCAATAAGGGATTCCTTTCTCCCTTATGCCTAAAACCCCATGTTTTTACTTTGATTTATGAATTTATGAAATTAGGGTTCTTACCTGTAATGACCCTTTCGATCATTTATGCGTGTTCACCTTTCTTGTACAATTAGAGCTTGCCTGTAGTGGCCTAAAGTCATTTATGGCTTGCTGGGACCGGTAGTTCGGTGCCTGGGAAGTTTGTTTGGTCTTTTTAACCTTTCCTTGTTTTAGAGCTTTAGGCTTTTGAAATCATTGACTTCGGTTAACATTCTTGGTGAACGTGCTTGGAAATAAATTCTGATAGTTCTGTTAGCTTTGAAGCATGGAATTTGGTCTTGTATGACCTTTGGTCAGGATTCGAGAGCTTTTCAGCTTGGAATTCTCTCTCATTCTGTGTTTTCAAGCCAGTTGGGCTTGCTTGGTTGGCTTTGGTCAACATTTGGAGAAGACGACTTCAGATGAAAATTCCGTTAGCATTGTTAGCTCTAAAACGTTGAGTTGTGGCTAAAAGGGCTATTGGTTCGGGTCCCGAGACTTCCGAACTTGATTTCGGCACTTGAGTTCCATTTTGGGAATTATTGGCCTAAAGGGTAATTTTGGGCTTGGGGCCCACTTTTCATTAAATCGACCTCCGATGGGATTTTGGTTGATTCCATTGGATCCGTAACGCTGTCTCTAGTCAAATATCTCAGGTCATTTTTGTTCGCTGGACCCCGGATGCGTTCCCCGGGACCCAAAGTGTGAAAATCTACCCTTGACAGTTGGTTGTTGTCATATCCCATTTTTTTCTTCGCGAACGCGGAGGGCTAGACACATTCGCATAGGGCAATTTCAGCTGCCCCAATTTTGTTCTTCGCATTCACAGGCCTTATCCGCGTTTGCATAGGGAATTTGGCCAAGCGCCCATTTTGATCTTCGCGTAGGAGACACCTTGGCCACGTTCACATAGGCCAAGGCAGTCAGCTATAAGTTGGCATTTCTATTCTTCCTCTTCATTTCCCAACACACCCAAGTCCGATCCTCCATTGCCAAAAACTCCTAAGAACACCATATTTCACCATTATTGATCCCAACTGATTGGGGGATAATATTTCATCAATCCTAGCTCATTTATTGACTTCTAAGATGGGTAAGTTCTCTCTTTAATTCCCCTTTTTCCCTTTTGATTTCCCTCTTTAAATCCGTGCATTGTGGGATGTTTTGGAGCCCCATTGTGGGTTACTGGTATACCGCCCATCTCTTAAAATTCTCCTTATATATACTGTTGTTGCAGGGATCCCAGGTGCGTCCTTCTTTCTTCTTTCACCTGTGTTTTTGTGTATGTATATCTTCTGTGCTAACATGTTTTACTTGTAACTCTTGGTTGATTATTCTTATGCTAGTTACTTGCGCTTCCTCCTTGTTTTCCGTGACTATTTCTTTATTTTCTGCTTATTATTGCTTTTATATTTTATATGCGCCCAGTCAGTCGATGATGCCTACTGGGTACCTGTTGCTTAGTAATTGGTGCGCACACTACACTTCTGCATCTTTCTGGTTTAGATATTAGTTGAGCTTTCGCCATTGATTGCGTTGAAGACTCGTGCAACTTTTGGATATTCGAGACTAGGGTGAGCGCCTGACGGTCGGGGTTTGACCACATCTCATCTTTTGTACTGTTACTCTTTGTATGTTAGGAGACAGTTGTACTTATCGTTTTGTTACTTCTAGCACTTGTATTCTATTAGAAGCTTATGTACTGTCAATACCAAGTGTTGGGGTTGGTGTAGTTTCATTATGTATATATTTGGGTTATTTGCTTCCATGTTGTCTATCTTTATATTCTGCTTTTGCTTATTTCTGCTTATTGTGCGTATTGGTTAGGTAGTAGTCCATTACTAATCATTCCAGGCTACGGGAATTTGTTCGCCTACTGGGGGGTTGTAGGAGCCATCATGACCTAAGAAATCGTGACAACTTGGTATCAGAGCTCTAGGTTCACCGGTGTCGTGGTATAGAAGAAAGTGTCTAAGTAGAGTCTCTTGAATTGGTACGATGATGCCCATATCCTATCTGCGGTAGGCTACATGGAATTATTAGGAAAGGTTCCATCTTCTTAGCTCCTTATCGTGCGTTCCTGGCTCTATTGACTTATAAACCTTGGTTGCTTCATTCCTTCTCAGATGCCTAAGATGAGTTCGACAGCGGGTGATGTTGAGGCTTTTGTGCCTATTGCTTTAGTGCTTCTGTCAGTACCAGGACTTTGGAGTGAGAGTTTACCACATCATATAGGGGGTGTGGGACCAGCCCAACCTCCGATTGGATTTATGGCTACCCCAATTTTTTAGGATACCATGGTTGGGACTCTGAGTCCTCCGGTGGGTATTCCAGTACTCGGTTCATCAAGTGGTGTTTCAGTTAGGGTTGAGCTTCCAGTTATTCAGTAGCGTTATTTGTCAGTGTTGGACTACGAGGCGAGGTTTCATGAGATGGTTAGGTGTACTTCTAGGACTATGCCTTCATAATTTGATTAGGTTCAGATCTTTCTGGGAGGTTTGATTTCACCGCTCCATTTCGTGACTGAGCACTTGGTTACAGTTTGGACTACCTTTCTCCAGGTAGTCGATCATGCTTAGGCTATTGAGGGCTTATGCCGTGAGGCTTATGGAGGTAGTGCTAAGAAATATCGTCACCAGGATGGTTCCCAAGGTTCTCATACTCAAGGTAGGGGATTCTCCACCAGATATAGGTTCCGCGACTTCTTATCTACCATATCAGTTTTGGATTCTCCATAATTTCCATAGGATGATGGTACAGGACATGTTGAGCTTAGTCAACATGGTATGGGTCAGATTCTCCAAGGTTCACTTTTAGGTTGTGTAGGCTGTGGTGGCCAGTCAAATTCAGTAAGATGTCCTTGCCCGTATGTATCCATTGGGATTTTCTTTCAATGCAATGAGCATGGATATTTTGCTAGGAATTTCCCCACGATTGTGTATCTCGGTCGGCCTGGTTGTTATGATTATGGAGATATGGGTCACCTATATAGAGCTTGTCCCCGGCATGGGACGGTTGAGCCTTTAGCTTCGACAACTCAGTCCAAAGTTAGACTCCATCAGTGCGATGCCCCTCTTGGTGGGCCTGAGGTAGAGGTTCCTGATATCGTTGCTCCAGGTAAGGCTTTTGCTACCTTTGCCTTGTGATAAGTCCTTCTCGTGTTGCGATTCTATCCTTTCTATCATTTATTTGCTTATATGCCTACCTGCTACTTGTTTAGTTGTTTGACTACCTGAGTTTTAGTGTTTATGTGTTATTTTTTTGGTAGTTTATTACTTAGTGGTGGATGGGGGTGAGTTATCATTGTGAGGTATTTACCCGGAGTCGTAGCTCAGGGATAGTTCTTGTTAGCCTTTCTTGTTGATTCTTGTCCTAGTTTCGTTGTGGCTCTAGACTTGTGTTGAGTCTTCTCTTTTAAGATGTCTTAGATGGTTGTTGCCTAGGCTGTTTTCTAGCATTTTCTAGGGGTTCTTGTGTTGGTTTTGTGTTACTGGTGGTTGTGCCAGAGTTTGAGATTTTGTCTTAAGTTGAGTAGTGTTGGTTATGCTAGTGAGCACGATTTTGTTTTATTTTCTCGGGTGGTTTGAATTGACCTTCCTTAGTTGTTTTGTTTGGTAAGTTAGTAGGTATGGGTTATTTTGGTGTTTTCCTCCTGTTCTAAGTCTAGTTGGGTCGCCTTCTTGCTCTCCCTAGTTCTGGTTGATAGGATTGAGATTGGTTGTAGCATCGTGATTGATTATTTGGCTATAGCAGTTCTGGTTAAGTGTTAATTGTAGCATTGTGGTTGGGGTTAACTGTGGAATTGTGACATTAAGGTTGAGTTTTGGTTATAGCATATTGGTTGAGTTAGGCATTTTCCCTACCCTCATTCCATCGTATCAAGTGTTGCTCATTAGAGTTGTGGGAGCTAAGGGAACAACTCCAGAGTCTTCTGGGAAAGAATTTGTGGAATTTAGTGTATCCTTGGAAAGAGTCTCATTTGGTTTGCAAGAGAGGGTAATGACTCGTTGTGTGTATATATGTGTCCTAGCAGCCGATTGAAGTGGTGACCGAGAGTTTACTTTGGCTTGTATGTTGGTGACTTGCGTCGACCAAGTTTAGGTTGTGGTGTCATTTCATTTAGTAGATTCGAGGTCAGAATTCCTTCTAGTCTGAGGTTGAGGTAGTGGTCATTCCCAGTACTACCTTTGGGAGCTTGTTGCATCGACCTTGGCTTCCTTGTTATCTTTTCTGGGGGAAACCAAATTTCAGTAGCATCTATATATTAAGCAAATTATGTATTCATGGCTGAGTTGGCGCAAACTCTATTAGTGTTCTTCGGTGATGGGTTTCAGAATCGTGGGCTAGCAAACTACTCCAGATGGTTCGTGGTTGGTTCTCTTTGGTTGCAGCTTATTGGGTTGGAAAGCAATAAGTTCAGATAACTTAGCTTCCTATTTTGGTTGTGGAGCAACAGTTGGCCTTGGACATCCAGTCCTTGGCTAACCAGTTGATTAGGCTGGACATTTCAGATCTCAATGGTGTTCTTGTAAAAAATGAGGTCTATTCTGACTTGGTTAGACAAATTCAGTGGCGTAAGATCCAGATTTCAGCGGTGTTCCAAAAAGTATGAGGTTCCTTCAACCTGGTTGAACAAACCTAGTAGTGTAGGTTTGAGTTTCAGCAGTGGTGTATACTATATGTGATCAGGTTGTGCGGGTTGAGGCTAGCAAGGCTATTTTGAGTTCTAATGGTACTTAGAGACTGGTGGTCACCACTCGTTTGCCGAGAGTTTGAAAGCTTATTTAGTTGATTCTTCTAGGGTTGTCTTTTATGTGGGGTTCCGGTGTTGGCTAGACTCAACTAGTATGGACTAAAAGTTCGGTATGTGGTATGCTTCAGGATGGTAGGTTTGTGTATTGATACAGTAGAGCAGTTGATTCGAGCCAAAGGGATGAGTTGAAGGTGTATGCAAAAATTTCTATAGCTATGGTGACCTTGCTCCCCAGGAACCTTTTCCTTTGCCTACAAGGTGTTTTGACTTGGTATTGATGGCATGGTGGACTTCTTCCTGAGGTGAGAGTTAAAAGGTAATTTCAATTTCGAATGGTGTTTGAGTATTCGAAGTAGCAATGGTATTCTTTTAGTTTAGAGCTTAGCTGGTGATTTTGGACTTTGTGGTAGGCTTACCACACTCCTTGAAGAGGCTTGCTTTTGGTTTGGGTCTGTTGGGAAGGTTGCCCTGAATCATTTGCTTCCAGTTGATTCAGACTTGGCACGGTGCATCAAAGTTGGGTTCATCCTACAATTTGGAAATTTCTCCGTCAACACAGGGTGTTCATGCATGCCTTTCCTAACCCTGGTGTGTAAACTTCAGTCGAGTTCAGATGGGTTGTTCAGTTGGGTTCAATTATCGAGTTTGATGTTAGCAAAAGTGCTTGTTCATTGGTTGATGGACAGTCGGGACATGTAACTCCAGTTTTTGATGATATGCTCGGATTGTTATCTTGGATGGCAAAGGCTAGTAGACTATAGCTTGGCTTGGAAAGAGTTTGATAAAAAAGGGTGACTTCATTCGTGGTAGAGAACTATAGATCTCCGGTGTGTCAGTTGATGCTTTGAGGGTGGTTTGAGTGTTCGACTTGTATGCAACTTCTTGTTTGTGGTACAAGAGGGTTCAGTTAAGAATAAAAGGGTCTTACAGATCAGCGGGTTCATGAGTTAGAGTTTTGGTTGTTGGGTTTTCTGGTAAACTTTGTTGTGGTCTCGACGATTCGAGTTCTTTCTATTGGTCACCTTGCTTCTCTGATTTTAGTATTGTGTCAGTGCTTTCCAGTTGAGATTCTCGAGGTTTAGTTTGGGTTGGCAGACCCTTGGAGTTTTGGAGTTTATGTTTGGAATCTAGCTTGGCTAGTGTGAAGTTTAGGCTTGGTTACCTTTCTTGGTTTTGTTTCATTGGGTACCATCTGGTCGTGGAGGCTTCCTGGGTTGTCTGAGAGAGTAGTGCGGGCTTCATATCCGCTGTTCTTAAATCTCTAGTCTTTCCTTCTTTCCTGACTTTCAGGAACGAAAGTCTTTTTAGTAGTGGATGATGTAATGACCCTTCCGATCATTTATGCGTGTTCGCCTTTCTTGTACCATTATAGCTTGCTTGTAGCATACCCAAGTCATTTATGGCTTGCTGGGACTGGTAGTTTGGTGCTCGAGCCATTTGTTTGGTCTTTTTAGCCATTCCTTATTTTAGAGCTTTAGGGTTTTAAAATCATTAATTCGGTCAACATTCTTGGTGAACATGCTCGTAATAGAATTCTGACATTTCTGTTGGCTCCAGAGCGTGGACTTTGGTCTAGTACGACCTTTAGTCGGGATTCGGGAGCTTTTCAACTTGGAATTCTCTCTCATTTTGTGTTTTCAAGACAGTTGCGCTTGCTTGGTTGACTTTGGTCAACATTTGGAGAAGACACCTCGGATGAAAATTCCGTCAGCACTGTTAGCTCTGAAATATCGAGTTTGGCTAGAGGGGCTATTGGTTCGGGTCCTGAGGCTTCTGGACATAACTTTGGCTATTAAGTTCCGTTTTTGGAATCATTGGCCTAAAGAGTGATTTTGGGTGTGGGGTCCACTTTTTGTTAAATCAACCTCTGATGGGATTTTCATAGATTCCATTGGATCTAGAACGCCGTTTCTAGTCAAATAGCTTAGGTCATTTTTGTTCGCGGGACCCCGAATGCATTCCCGGGGACCCAAAGTATGAAAATATGCCTATGACAGTTGGTTGCTGTCATAACCCATTTTGTTCTTCGCGAATGCGGGGGGCTGTCCGCGTTTGCATAGGGCAATTCCAGCTGCCCTAATTTTGTTCTTCGAGTTCGCGGGCCTTGGCTGCATTCGCATAGTGTATTTGGCCAGCCTCCTACTTTGTTCTTCGCGTAGGCGATGCCTTGGCCGCGTTCGCATAGGCCAAGGCAGTCAGCTTTAAGTTGGCATTTCCATTCTTTTCTTCTTTATTTCCCAACACACCCAAGTCCGATCCTCCATTGCCAAAAACTCCCAAGAACACCATATTTCACCATTATTGATCCCAACTGATTGGGGGATAATATTTCATCGATCCTAGCTCATTTATTGACTTCTAAACCGGGTAAGTTCTCTCTTTAATTCCTTTTTCCCTCTTGATTTACCTCTTTAAATCCTTGCATGATGGGTTGTTTTGGAGCCCCATTTCATGTCCGTTTCCGCTCAAATTTTGAGCATGTGCTCCCGGGATGGTAAGGAACACATGGGTGTTTTTCATTTTTGGTTTCAGGTTACGGGGCCTACAGACTCATTTGTGACCCATATTTTGACCTGGTTATGTTTATAGCATTATGGGTATCGTTAATCTCGTATTAATGTGTAGATGATTATGTTGATAGTGGTTTCACGATTTGGAGATTCTCAGAGCATTTCAAGCTTTGACGAAGCCACTCCCGTAGCTAGTCTTCGGATAACAGGTAGGTTATGATTTCCCCTAAATAGACTCTACGTATATAGAGTATAACTGCACTAATTAGTATCCTTGGGTGGGTTGTTTTAGGTTGGTACCCCAGACATTTCCTATCTTTTTTGTCCATTTATTTCATACGCTGATTATAGTATTCGTGTAGTATTGTATATTACCCTTGTGGTCTTGTGTGGCCTTGTATTGACTTTATAACATAGATGGTTGGGAATGTCCGCGAGTCCCGGACAAAGATATATCCTTCTAGGCTGGTTATGAATGATGTAGAGCTGTTGAGCCTGTGCAGGACCGATAGGAATATTTGTGAGCCATTTTGGGCTACTCTATTATTTGCGAACATATTATACATGAAAAAGGTTTTCCCTGCATGTTTTACTACTGATTTGGCTTCGGGCCTACTACAAATAATTTTCCAAGCCTTGCATGGCCCCGAGTGGTACTCTCACCCGGTCTAACTCGGTGCTAAATACTACTCCCAAAATATATATATATATATATATATATATATAACATGAGGCTCACATACATGTGACATATCTAGATGTAGAAACTTATTTATAACATGTTCATAACCCGGATCTTCATACTACTCACGAACCTTGGTTTAGAAAATGATTCATGAGCATTGATGGCACATCGGGTGTCTTGTCTTGCATAATAGTTCATAACTTGAAAACTTGCATGGAACTAGTTCAATTTCATAATAACATATACTTTCGTAAAACATAGGAACCAGGCATGCACTTGCTTGACATTCCATGAAAAACATGCTATCAAATACCCAATTTTTCTTAAATTAATTCATGCATGTAGGATTTACCATAATTAGCCTTCAATTTGAAATAGGAGTTCATACATAAAAACCCATGCAAAATCATGCAACTTAGTAGTAATTCCATAATGAAATCATGAGAAGGCAATTTATAGCAAAAATCCATAAGAATTGGGTAAAACCCTAATTTACAAGTTCATGAAATCAAAATATAGATTTGGGGTTTTGGGCACAAGGTTGAAGGGAACCCATTGTTGAATACCCACATACCTTGATTGAAGTTAACCCACTTGAAATTGAAAAGATTAGGAGACTTGGACTTGGAGCTTGAGACCTTGAGCTTGAGAGAGTTCTTTTCCTTTTTGGGAGATGAATGAGGTAATGAGAAGGGAATTAGGCTAATAGGTATAGAAACCCTACTAAAAATTGTCAAAACGACCTCACTTAGGAGTTAAAAGAGTGGGTAATGACTAAAATACCCCTGGTAAATAATTAGGAAAAACTGATAAAGAGGGTCGGCTTCAGGAATCATTGGTTGGTTCCACGGGTCATAGTTTGAACCATGACTCGTGGTTCCTGGCCAAATGACCAACCTGTAAAAGACATTCTATGGGTCAATAGGACGGACCCGTAGAAAGGATTACAATTCGTTGAACCTATTCGTTATTTCTAAAGGTTTTGGAAGGCCTCTGATCAGGTTCCACGAGTCAATAGGACGGACCCGTAATTCAAACCACGGTCCGTAGTCTTGACTCGTGGTTCCTGCGAATCAGTCAGTCCTCAGTCTGGTTCCACGAGTTGATAGGATAGGCCGTAGACTGAACTACGATCCGTAGAATCAACTCGTGGTTCTCAGACCAGAGACTGATTTTGACAGACTTAAATCATGGATCCACTCCATGACTCGTGGTTTAAACCACGGTCCATGGTTTGGACCCGTCATTCCTGGAAAGTTCAAAATTTTCAGATTTCTTAAGTTTAAAGCTGGATCAAGTTCCAGGATGTTACATGCTCATACTACACTTCTGCATCTTTCTGGTGCAGATATTAGTTGAGCTTTCATCGTTGATCGCGTTTGAGACTCGTGCAACTTGTGGATATTCGAGACTAGGGTGAGCGCATGATGGTTGGGGCTTGACCACATATCATATTTTGTACTGTTACTCTTTGTATATTCAGAGACAGTTGTACTTATCACTTTGTTACTTCTAGCACTTGTATTCTATTAGAAGCTTCTGTACTATCGATACAAAGTCTTGGGGTTGGTGTAGTTTCTTTATGTATATATTCAAGTTATTTGCTTTTGCATTGTCTATCCTTATATTCTGCTACTGCTTATTTCTGCTTATTGTGTGTATTGGTTAGGTTGTAGCCCATTAAAAATCATTTTAGGCTATGAAAACTGGTTTGCCTACTTGGGGGTGATAGGTTCCATCAAGACCTGAGAAATTAGGTCGTGACAGCTTGGTATCAGAGCTCTAGGTTCACCGATGTCATGGTACAAAAGTAAGTGTCTAAGTAGAGTCTCGTGGATTGGTATGATGATATTTGTATCCTATCTCTGGGAGGCTACAGGGCATTGTTAGGAAAGGTTCCATTTTCTTGGCTCCTTATCGTGCCTTCCTGGCTCTATTGACTTCTAAACCTCGGTTGCTTCATTCCTTCTCATATACCTAAGACGAGTTTGATAGCTAGTGATGTCGAGGCTTCTGTGCCTATTACTTCAGTGCTTCCGTCAGTGCCAGGACTTCAGAGTGAGAGTTTATCACATCAGATAGGGGGTGTGGGACCAACCCAGCCTCTGATTGGATTTATGGCTACCCCTGTTTTTCAAGATGCCATGGTTGGGACTTTGAGTCCTTCGGTGGGTGTTTCTGTACCCGGTTCTTTGAGTGGTGTTTCAGTTAGGGTTGAGCTTCCAGTTCTTCAGCAAGGTTGTTTGTCAGTGTTGGACTATGAGGTGAGGTTTCACGAGATGGTTAGGTGTACTGATTGGACAATGCCTTCAAAGTTTTATAAGGTTCAGAGCTTCGTGAGAGGTTTGATTTAATCGCTCAATTTGGCAACTGAGCCCTTGGTTCCAGTTGGAACTACCTTTCTCCAGGTGGTCGATCATGCTTGCCTATTGAGGGCTTATGCCGTGAGGCTTATAGACGTAGTGCTAAGAAATGTCATCGCCAGGATGTTTTTTGAGATTCTCAGACTCGAGGTAGGGGATTCTTCACTAGAGATAGGTTCCACTACTACTTATCTACCAGACCAGTTTCGGCTGCTCCACAGGTTCCAAAGGATGGTGGTACATAACATGTTGAGCTTAGTGTACTTGGTATGGGTTAGATTCTCTAAGTTTCACATTCAGGTTATGTAGGCCATGGTAACCGATCAGGTTCAGTGCGATCTCCCTCGCCTGTATGTATCCATTTGGATTTGCTTTAAATAAAGTGAGTGTGGACACTTAGCTAGGAATTGCCCCACGATTGTGTATACCAATTGGTCTGGTTGTTATGATTGTTGAGAGATGGGTCACCTTTATAGATCTTGTTCCTGGCGTGGGACGGTTGAGCCTTTAGCTTCGACTACTCAGTCCTGAGTTAGACCCCATCAGTGCAATGTCCCTCTTGGTGGGCCCGAGGTAGAGGTTCTTGATATCATTGCTCTAGGTAAGGCTTTTGTTACCTTCTGCTTGTGATAAGTCCTGCTCGCATTGCAATTATATCCCTTCTATCATTTATTTGCTTATATGCCTACCTGCTACTTGTTTAGTTGTTTGACTACCTGAGTTGTAGTGTTTATGCATTTTTTTGATAGTTTATTCCTTAGTAGTGGATGGGGGTGAGTTATCCTTGTGAGGTGTAAACCTGGAGTCGTAGCTCCGCGGTAGTTCTTGTTAGGCTTTCTGGTTGATTCTAGTCACAGTTTCATTGTGGCTCTAGACTTGTGTTGAGTCTTCTCTTTTGAGTGGTCCTAGATGGTTGTTACCAAGGCTGTTTTTTAGCATTTGCCAGGGGTTCTTGTATTGGTTTGGTGTTAGCGGTGGTTGTGCCAGAGTTTGAGATCTTGTCTTAAGTTGAGTGGTATTGGTTATGATAGTGAGCATGGTTTGGTTTTGTTTTCTCGGGTGATTTGAATCGACCTTCCTTAGTTGTTTTGCTTAGTAAGTTAATAGGTATGGGTTGCTTGCGTGTTTTCCTCCTGTTCTAAGTCTGGTTGGGTCTCCTTCTTACTTTCTCCAGTTCTGGTTGATAGGATTAAGTTATGTTGTAGAATCGTGATTGATTGTTTGGCTATAGCAGTTTTTGCTAAGTGTTGATTGTCGCATCGTGGTTGGGGTTGACTGTGGAATTGTGGCATTATGCTTGGTTTTTTCTTTAGCATGTTGGTTGAGTTAGTTATTCAGCCTACCCTCATTCCATCATATCAAGTGTTGCTGGTAAGAGTTGTGAGAGCTAGGGCAACAAATCCAAATTCTTCTAGTAAAGAATTTATGGAAGTTAGTGTATCCTTGGAAAGGGTTTCGTTTGGTTTGCGAGGGAGGGTGATGACTCCTTTGACTCCTCTGACTGAGGTGGCGAGCAAGAGTTTGCTTTGGCTTTTATGTTGGTGACTTGCATCGACCGAGTTCAGGTTGTGGTGTCATTTCCTTTGGTAGATTCAAGGTCAGAATTACTTCTAGTCTAAGGTTGAGGTAGTGGTCATTCCCAGTACTACCTTTAGGAGCTTATTGCATCGACCTCGGCTTCCTTGTTATGTTCTTTGGGGGGAAACTAAGTTTCAGTAGCATTAATATATTGAGCAAATTGTGTATTCATGGCCTAGTTTGCACCAGCTTTATTAGTGTTCTTCGGTGATGGATTTTAGAATCATAGGCTAGCAAACTACTCTGGATGGTTCGTGGCTGGTTCTCTTTGGTTGTTGCTTCTTGGGTTGGAAAGCAATGAGTTCAGACAACTTAGCTTCCCCATTTTGGTTATGGAGCAACAGTTGGCCTTGGACATCCAGTCCTTTCCTAACCAATTGATTAGGCTGGATATTTCAGATCTCAATGGTGTTCTTGTAAAAATGAGGTCCATTCTACCTTGGTTAGACAAATTCAGTGGTGTAAGTTCCAGATTTTAGTGGTGTTCAAAATAGTACGAGGTTCCTTCTACCATGGTTGGACAGACCCAACAGTGTAGGTTTGAGTTTCAGCAGTGGTGTATACTATATGTGATCAGGTTGTGCGGGTTGAGGCTAGCGAGGCTATTTTGATTTCTAATGGTACTTAGAGACTGGTGGCCCCCACTTATTTGTCGGGAGTTTGAAAGCTTGTTTAGTTGATTCTTCTAGGGTTGTCTTTTATGTGGGGTTCCAGTGTTGGTTAGACTCGGCTAGTATGGACTAAAAGTTTGGTATGTGGTATGCTTCAGGATGGTGGATTTGTGTGCTCATACAATAGAGCAGTTGATTCGAGCCAAAGGGATGAGTTGAAGGTGTAAGCAAAAACTTCTATAGCTAGCTATCGACCTTGTACCCCAGGCACCTTTTCCTTTGCCTATAAGGTGTTTTGACTTGGTATTCGTGGCATAGTGGACTTCTTCCTGAGGTGAGAGTTGAAAGGCAATTTAAATTCTGAATGGTGTTTGAGTATTCAGAGTAGCAGCAGTATTCTTAGAGTTTTGAGCTTAGCTGATGATTTCAGACTTTTTGGTAGGCTTACAACACTCCTTGAAGAGGCTTGGTTTTGGTTTGGGTCTGTTGGGCAGGTTTCCCTGGTTCATTTGCTTCCAGTTGATTTAGACTTGGCACCGTGCAGCGAAGTTGGGTTCATCCAACAATTTGGGAATTTCTCCATCAACACAGGGTGTTCATGCATGCCTTTCCTAACCCTGGTGTGCAAACTTCAGTCGGGTTTAAATGTGTTATTCAATTGGGTTCAGTTATTGAGTTTGATGTTAGCAAAAGTGTTCGTTCATTGGTTGATGGCCAGTCGAGACAGGTAACTCCAGTTTTTGATGATATGCTTAGATTTGTTATCTTGGATGGCAAAGGCTAGTAGACTATAGCTTGGCATGGAAAGATTTTGAGCAAAAAGGGTGACTTCATTCGTGGTACAGTATAAGCGAGAATTATAGATCTGCGGTGTTTTCGAGTTGAGATTCTCGAGGTTCAGTTTGGGTTGGCAGACCCTTGGAGTTTTGGAGTTTAAGTTTGGAATCTAGCTTGTCTAGTTTGAAGTTTAGGCTTGGTTACCTTTTGTGGTTTTTTTCCATTGGGTACCATTCGATCGTGGAGGCTACCCGGGTTGTCCGAGAGAGTAGTGCGGGCTTCATATCTGCTGTTCTTCAATCTCTAGTCTTTCCTTCTTTCCTTCTTTCCTGACTTTCAGGGATGAATGTTTTTTTAGTAGTGGATGATGTAATGACCCTTTCAATCAAAGTTTTTTTAGTAGTGGATGATGTAATGACCCTTCCGATCATTTATGCGTGCTCGCATTTCTTGTACCATTAGAGCTTACCTGTAGCAGCCCCAAGTCATTTACGGCCTGCTGGGACTGGTAGTTCGGTGCCCGAGCCTTTTGTTTGGTCTTTTTGGCTGTTCCTTGTTTTAGAACTTAGGATTTTGAAATCATTGACTTCGGTCAACATTCTTAGTGAACATGCTTGAAATCAAATTTTGACAGTTCCGTTAGCTCCGAAGCGTGGACTTTGGTCTAGTAGAACCTTTGGTCGGGATCCTGGTGCTTTTTCAGCTTAGAATTCTCACTCATTTTTTGTTTTCAAGCCACTTGGGCTTACTTAGTTGACTTTGGTTAATAATTGGAGAAGACGGCTTTGGTTGAAAATTCTGTCAGCGCTGTTAGTTGACTTTGGTTGAAAATTCGGTAATATGACTTCGAAAGGGTTTTGAAACTGACTTTTATGAAACCTCTCGGAGTAGAGAGGATATTATGATGATTTAATTACTGGTTTTCATTCTGATACTAGGCTTGGATGGGCCATAGGGCTTGATATTATTTTCTACAGATTTAGATCCGGATACGAGCCGGGCACCTTATCTAGGGATTTTGACACTTGATTTCTGATTTAGACCCAGAAACACTCCGGGCACCCTTTTATAAGGGTTATTGAGATTTGACTACTGTTTTAGATCTAGATATGCTCCGGGCACTCTTGATGAGGGTTATTGATACATGACTATTGATTTAGACTTGGATCAAATCTGGGCATATACTACGAGATCCCAATTGTTGAGATATACTGACTTTTGTGTAGTATGTGGTCTACGAGTAGACCTCCATGAACCATACCATTCCAGACCAAGTGCTACGGGCCGAAGGTGACCAGAGGGAGGGGTGTACGGAGGAGTAGAGGTACTTGGAAGAATTCCTTCCATGGATCCTTCCTCTATTGGGCCTTTGGGGCACTGGAGGGGGTGACATACGGCACTACAATCACACCTGGTTCTAGATTCATCATATCATATAATAATGCATATTCACTTGTATTCCACCCTTGCTTGCTGTGTGTTCAGTGTACGCGCCGACCGTATGGGCTGCCTGAGGGTTTGTTTTCACTTGATTGCGTTCCTTGATTGTATGGGAAGCCGTTGGGACTGTAGGTAAATTATATTACTCCTGTTATTTTATAAAGCTAGTTGTGGTCCTTGGTTCTTGTGGATTGGTAAGTTTTAGCTTGTTAAGGCTCCAATTATTGGACTCTGAGATTGTTGAGGGGCTAGTGGGTCCCATATTACTGAGATACTGATTGTGTAACTTTCTGAGTGATTGTGGGGTATTGATTCCTGTTTTTATCATGGCGGATACTTGTGGGTTAGTTATTCCAGCTTAGGCTTGACTTGTAAGTTGATTACGTGTATTTTATATTGGTATTTGATGTCTTAGGCATGATTTTGTTAGTATGTGATTTCTAGTTCAATTGTTGGCTGATTCCATTCTTTCCCATTATTTTTGAGGTTACCAGTATACCGCCCATCTCTTAAGATTCTCTTTATATCTACTTTTGTTGCAAGGATCCCAGGTACATCCTTCTTCCTTCTTTCACTTGTGTTTTTGTGTATGTATATCTTCTGTGCTAGCATGTTTTACTTGTAACTCTTGGTTGATTATTCTTGTGCTAGTTCCTTGCGCTTCCTCCTTATTTTTCGTGACTATTCCTTTGTTTTCTGCTTATTATTGCTTTTATATTTTATATGCACTAAGTCGGCCGATGATGCCTACTGGGTACCCATTGCTTAGCAATTGGTGCTCGTACTATATTTTTGTATCTTTTTGGTGCAGATATTAGTTGAGCTTTCACCGTTGATTACGTTGGAGACTTGTGCAACTTTTGGATTCGAGACTAGGGTGAGCACATGATGGTCAGGGTTTGACCACATCTCATTTTTTGTATTGTTACTCTTTGTATATTCTGAGATAGTTGTACTTATCATTTTGTTACTTCTAGATTTTGTATTCTATTAGAAGCTTCTGTACTATCTATAATAAGTCTTGGGGTTGGTGTAGTTTATTTATGTATATATTTGGTTTATTTGGTTCCGCGTTGTCTGTCTTTATATTCTACTTTCACTTATTTCTTCTTATTATGCGTATTGGTTAGATAGTAGCCCATTACTAATCATTATAGGCTACAAGAATTGGTTCACCTACTAGGGGGTTGTAGGTGCCATCATGACCTGATAAATTAGGTCGTGACATCTAGGTATCAGAGACCTAGGTTCACCGGTGTTATAGTACAGAAGCAAGTGGTTAAGTAGAGTCTCATGGATCAGTACGATAACATTCATATCCTATCTACAGGAGAATACATGGCATTGTTAGGAAAGGTTTCATCTTCTTGGCTCCTTATCGTGCATTCCTGGCTCTATTGACTTCTAAAACTTGATTTCCTCATTCCTTCTCAGATGCCTAAGATGAGTTCAACAGCGGGAGATGTCAAGGCTTTTGTGCTTGTTGCTTCAGTGCTTCTGTCAGTGCCAGGACTTCAGAGTGAGAGTTTACCATATCAGATAGGGGGTATGGGACTAGCCCATCCTCCGATTGGATTTATGGCTACCCCAGTTATTCAGGATACCATAATTAAAACTCTGAGTCCTCCAATGGGTATTTCATTACCCAGTTCTTTGAGCGGTGTTTCAGTTAGGGTTAAGCTTCCAGTTCTTCAGCAAGGTTATTTTTCAGTTTTGGACTAAGAGGTGAGGTTTCAAGAGATGGTTAGGTGTACTGCTAGTACTATGCCTTCATAGTTTGATAAGGTTCAGATCTTCGTGGGAGGTTTGATTTCACCACTCTATTTGGAGACCGAGCACTTATTTAGAGTTAGGACTATATTTCTCCAGGTGGTCGATCATGCTTGGGCTATCGAGGGATTATGTCATGAGGTTTATGGAGGTAGTTCTAAGAAACATCATCGCCAGGATGGTTCCTGAGGTTCTTAGACTCTAGGTAGGGGATTCTCCACCTGAGATAGGTTCCATTAGTTCTTATCTACCAGACTAGTTTTGGTTGCTCCAAAGGTTCCAGAGCATGGTGGTACAGGACATGTTGAGCTTAGTGGACATGGTATGGGTTAGATTCTCTGAGGTTCACTTTCAGGTTGTGTAAGCCATGGTGGCTGGTCAGGTTCAGTGAGATCTCCTCGCCCGTATGTATCCATTGGGATTTTCTTTCAATGCAGTAAGCATGGACACTTTGGTAGGAATTTCCCCATGATTGTGTATCCCAGTCGACCTGGTTCTTATGATTATGGAGAGATGGGTCACCTTTATAGAGCTTGTCCCCTGCATAGGATGGTTGAGCCTTTAGCTTTGACTACTCAGAGTAGAGTTAGACCACATCAGTGCGATGCACTTTTTGGTGGGCCCGTGGTAGAGGTTCCTAATATTGTTGCTCCAGGTAAGGCTTTTGTTACCTTCGGCTTGTGATAAGTCCTGCTCACATTGCGATTCTATTCCTTCTATCATTTATTTGCTTATATGCCTACCTGTTACTTGTTTAGTTGTTTGAATACCTGAGTTGTAGTGTTTATGCATTGTTTTTTCGGTAGTTTATTCCTTATTAGTGAATAGGGGTGAGTTATCTTTGTGAGGTGTTTACCTGGAGTCATAGTTCGGGGGTAGTTCTTGTTTGCCTTTTCTAGTTGATTCTAGTCCGAGTTTTTTTGTGGCTCTACACTTGTGTTGTGTCTTCTCTTTTGAGCGGTCCTAGATGGTTGTTGCCTAGGATATTTTCTAGCGTTTGGTAGGGGTTCTTGTGTTTGTTTGGTATTACCGGTGGTTGTGCTAGAGTTTGAGATCTTGTCTTAAGTTTAGTGGTGTTGGTTATGCTAGTAAGCATGGTTTTCTTTTGTTTTCTTGGGTGATTTAAATTGACCTTCCTTAGTTGTTTTATTTGGTAAGTTAGGAGGTATGGGTTGCTTTCATGTTTTCCTCCTGTTTTTTGTCTGGTTGGGTCGCCTTCTTGCTCTCTCCAGTTCTGGTTGATAGGATTGAGTTTGATTGTAGCATTATGATTGAGTGTTTGGCTATAGCAGTTCTGACTAAGTGTTGATTGTAGCATCGTGGTTGGGGTTGACTATCGAATTATGGCATTACGGTTGGGTTTTGGCTATAGCGTGTTGGTTGAGTTAGGCATTTGGCCTACCCTCATTCCGTCATATCAAGTGGTGTTGGTAAGAGTTGTGGGAGCTAAGGGAACAACTCCAGAGTCTTCTGGGAAAGAATTTATCGAATTTAATGTATCCATGAAAAGGGTTTCGTTTGGTTTACGAGGGAGGGTGATGACTCCTTGTGTGTATGTATGTGTCCTAGCAGCTGACTGAGGTGGCAACTGAGGGTTTGCTTTGGCTTTTATGTTGGTGACTTGCGTCGACTGAGTTCAGGTTGCGGTGTCATTTTCTTTGGTAGATTCGAGGTCATAATTTCTTCTAGTTTGAGGTTGAGGTAGTGGTCATTCCCAGTACTACCTTTGGGAGCTTGTTGCATCGACCTTGGCTTCCTTGTTATCTTCTCTGGGGGAAACTAAGTTTCAGTAGCATCTACATATTGAGCAAATTGTGTATTTATGGCCTAGTTGGCACCAGCTCTATTAGTGTTCTTTAGTGATGGGTTTCAGAATCGTGGGTTAGCAAACTACCCCGAATAGTTCATGGTTGGTTCTCTTTGGTTGCAACTTCTTGGGTTGGAATGCAATAAGTTCAGACAACTTAGCTTCCCCATTTCAGTTGTGGAGCGACAGTTGGCCTTGGACATTCAGCCCTTGGCTAATGAGTTGATTAGGCTGGACATTTCAGATCTCAATAGTGTTCTTGTCAAAAATAAGGTCCATTCTGCCTTTGTTAGACAAATTCAGTGGCGTAAGTTCCAGATATCAGTGGTGTTCCAGAGAGTATGAGGTTCCTTCTACCTTGGTTGGACAAACCCAGCGGTGTAGGTTCTAGTTTTGGCAGTGGTGTATATTATATATGATCAGGTTATGCGGGTTGAGGCTAGCGAGGGTATTTTGAGTTCTAATGGTACTTAGAGACTGGTGGTCACCACTCGTTTGCTGAGAGTTTGAAAGCTTATTTAGTTAATTCTTCCAGGGTTGTTTTTTATGTGGGGTTCCAGTGTTGGTTAGACTCGGCATGTATGGACAAAAAGTTTTGTATGTTGTATTCTTTAGGATGGTGGGTTTGTGTGCTGATACAGTAGAGCGGTTGATTCGAGCCAAAGTGATAAGTTGAAGGTGTATGCAACACAGGGTGTTCATGCATGCCATTCCTAACGCTGGTGTGCAAGCTTCAATCAGGTTAAGATGGGTTGTTCAGTTGGATTCAATTATCGAGTTTGATGTTAGCAAAAGTGTTCATTCATTGGTTGATGGCCAGTCGGTACAGGTTATTCCAGTTTTTGATGATATGCTCAGATTGTTATCTTGGATGGCAAAGGCTAGTAGACTATAGCTTGGCTTGGAAAGAGTTTGAGCAAAAAGGGTGACTTTTTTCGTGGTAGAGTATAAGCGAGAACTATGGATCTCCGGTGTGTCAGTTGATGCTTCGAGGGTGGTTTAAGTGTTGGACTTGTATGCAACTTCTTGTTTGTGGTGCAAGAGGGTTTAGTTAAGAATAAAAGGGTTTTACGGATCAACGAGGTTCATGAGTTAGAGTTTCGATTGTTGGGTTTTTTGGTAAACTTGGTTGTGGTCTCGAAGATTTAAGTTCTGTGTGTTGGTCGCCTTACTTCTCTAGTTTTGGTATTGTGTCGGTGCTTTCCAGTTGAGATTCTCGAGGTTTAGTTTGGGTTGGAAGACACTTGGAGTTTTGGAGTTTAAGTTTAGAATCTAGCTTGGCTAGTATAATGTTTAGGCTTGGTTACCTTTCGTGGTTACATTCCGTTGGGTACTGTCCGGTCGTGGAGGCTACACGGGTTGTCCAAGAGAGTAGTGCAGGCTTCGTATCAACTATTCTTAAATCTCTAGTCTTTCCTGACTTTCAGGGACGAAAGTCCTTTTAGTAGTGGATGATGTAATGACCCTTCCGATCATTTACGTGTGTTCGCCTTTCTTGTACCATTAGAGCTTACCTATAGCGGCTCCAAGTCATTTATGGCTTGCTGGACCGGTAGTTCGATGCCCGAGCTATTTGTTTGCTATTTTTGGTCATTCCTTATTTTAAAGCTTTAGGATTTTGAAATCGTTGACTTCGGTCAACATTCTTGGTGAACATGCTCAGAATAGAATTCTGACAGTTCCATTAGCTCCAGAGCGTGAACTTTGGTCTAGTAGGATCTTTGGTCAGGATCCGGGAGCTTTTCAGCTTGGAATTCTCTCTCATTCTATGTTTTCAAGACAGTTGAGCTTACTTGGTTGACTTTGGTCAACATTTGGAGAAAATATCCCTGGATGAAAATTTTGTCAGCTCTATTAGCTCCAAAACGTTGAGTTTAGGCTAGAGGGGCTATTAGTTCGGGTCCTGAGGCTTCTGGACTTGATTTCGGTCCTTGAGTTCCATTTTGGGAATTATTGGCCTAAGGAGTGATATTGGGCGTGGGGCCCACTTTTAATTAAATCGACCTCAGATGGAATTTTCATCAATTCCATTAGATCCAGAAGGCCGTTTCTAGTCGAATAGCTCAGGTCGTTTTTGTTCGCGGGACCCCGGATGCATTCCCGGGGACCCAAAGTGTTAAAATCTGCCCTTGACAGCTGGTTGCTGTCATAGCCTATTTTGTTCTTCGAAAACGCGGGGGGCTGGACACGTTTGCATAGGGCAATTCCGGCTGGCCCAATTTTATTCTTCGAGTTCGTGAGCCTTGGCCGCGTTCACATAGGGCATTTGGCCAGCCACCCATTTTGTTCTTCGCGTAGGTGATGCCTTTGCCGTGTTCGCATAGGCCACGACAGTCAGCTTTAAGATTGCATTTGCATTCTTCTTCTTCATTTCCCAACACACCCAAGTCTGATCCTCCATTGTCAAAAATGCCCAAGAACACCATATTTCACCATTATTGTTCCCAACTGATTGGGGGATAATATTTCATCGATCCTAGCTCGTTTATTGACTTCTAAGATGGGTAAGTTCTTTCTTTAATTCCCATTTCCCCCTTTGATTTACTTCCTTGAATCCTTGCGTGGTGGGCTGTTTTGGAGCCCCATTTCATGTCTGTTTCTGCTCAAATTTTGAGCATGTGCTTCCGGGATGGTAAGGAGCACATATGTGTTTTTTGTTTTTGGTTTTGGGTTGTGGGGCCCACGGGCCTATTTGTGACAAGAATTTTGACCCGGTTATGTTTATAGCATTATGGATATCGTTAGTCTCGTATTAATGTGTAAATTATTGTGTTGATAGTGGTTTCACGATTTGGAGCTTCCTGGGGTAGTTCAAGCTTTGACGAAGCCGCTCTTGCAACTAGTCCTCGGACGACAGGTAGGTTATGGTTTCCCCTATCTAGACTCTGTGTATATAGACTATAACTGAACTAATTAGTATCCTTGGGTGGTTGTTTTAGGTTGGTACCCCAGACCTTTCCCATCTTTTCTATCTGTTTATTTCATACGCTGATTGTAGTATTCGTGTAGTATTGTATATTACCTTTGTGGTCTTGTGTGGCTTTGTATTGACTCTGGAGCATAGATGGTGGGTTATTTGGGAATATCTGCGAGTCTCAGACAAAGAGATATCCTTCTAGGCTGGTTATGAATGTTGTAGAGTTGTTGAGCCTATGCAGGGCCGATAGGAATGTTGTAGAGTTGTTGAGCCTGTGCAGGGCCGATAGGAATGTTTGTGAGTTATTTTGGGCTACTATATTGTTTGCGAGCATATAATATATGAAAAGGTTTTCCCTGTTTATTTTACTACTTATTTGGCTTCGGGCCTACTATAAATGATTTTCCAAACTTTGCATGGCCCCGAGGGCCCATTTTCGATAATATGACTTCGAAAGGGTTTTGAAACTATCTTTTATGAAACCTCTCGGAGTAGAGAGGATAGTATGATGATTTGATTACTGGTTTTCATTATGACACTATCTAGGGACTTTGACACTTGATTTCTGATTTATATCCGGAAATACTCCAGGCACCCTTTTATAAGGGTTATTGAGATTTGACTATTGTTTTAGACCCGAATATGCTCCAAGCACCCTTGATGAGGGTTATTGATACATGACTACTGATTTAAACTCGGATTGAATCCAGGCACATACTACGAGATCCCGATTATTGAGATATATTGATTTTCATGTAGTATGTGGTCTACAAGTAGACCTCCATGGACACTACCATACCGTACCAAGTGTATGGGCTGAAGGTGACCAAAGAGAGGGTTGTACGACATAGTAGAGGTACTCGGGAGAATTTCTTCCATGGATCCTGCCTCTATTGGGCCTTTGGGGCACCGAAAGGGGTAACATACGACACTGCAATCACATCTGGTTTCAGATTCTTCATGCATATTTCACTCGGATTCCACCCTTGTTTGCTGTGTGTTCAGTGTACGCTTTGGTTGTATGGGCGGCCAGAGGGTTTGTTTTCACTTGATTGCATTCCTCAGTTGTATGGGAAGCCGTTGGGACTGTAGGTAGATTATATTACTCCTGTTATTTCATAGAGCTAGTTGTGGTCATTGGTTCTTCTTGATTGGTAAGTTTTAGCTTGTTGAGGCTCCGATTATTGGACTCTGAGATTGTTGAGGGGCTTGTGGGTCCCATATTACTGAGATACTGATTGTGTAACTTTTTGAGTGATTGTGGGGTATTTATTCCTGTTTTTATCCTTACTTGATAAACAAATTTAGATACTTGTGGGTTAGTTATTCCATCTTAGGCTTGACTTGTAAGTTGATTACGTCTATTTTATATTGGTATTTGATGTCTTAGGCATGTTATGTTAGCAAGTGATTTCTAGTTCACTTGTTGGCTGGATTCCCTTCTTTCCCATTATTTTTGAGGTTACTGGTATACCACCCATCTCTTAAAATTCTCCTTATATATACTGTTGTTGCAAGGATCCCAAGTGCGTCTTTCTTTCTTGTTTCACCTGTGTTTCTGTGTATGTATATCTTTTATGCTAGCATGTTTTTTGTGCTAGTTCTTTACGCTTCCTCCTTGTTTTCCGTGACTCTTCCTTTATTTTCTTCTTATTATTGCTTTTATAATTTATCTGATCAGTCGGCTGATGATGCCAACTGGGTACTCATTTCTTAGCAATTAGTGCTCATACCACATTTCTGCATCTTTCTTGTACAAATATTAGTTGAGCTTTTGCCGTTGATCGCATTGGAGACTCGTGCAGCTTTTGGATGTTCGACACTAGGGTGAGCGCCTGACGGTCGGGGCTTGACCATATCTCATCTTTTATACTGTTACACTTTGTATATTCGGATACAGTTGTACTTATCATGTTGTTACTTTTAGGACTTGTATTCTATTAGAAGCTTCTGTACTATCGATACTAAGTCTTGGGGTTGGTGTAGTTTCTTTATGTATATATTCAGGTTATTTGCTTTCGTGCTGTCTATCTTTATATTCTGCTTCCGCTTATTTCTGCTTATTATGCGTATTAGTTAGGTAGTAGCCTATTACTAATTGTTCTGGGCTATGGGAATTGGTTTGCCTACTAGGAGGTTGTAGGTGCCATCATGACCTGAGAAATTGGGTCATGATATTACCCAAATTGGGAGAAAAGTTATGGGTTTTGTTTTAAAGTATTGATTCATGATTTCCCATTTATTACCCATGTTTTAATTAAGATTTCTGGCATAATTTCAAAATCCCATATGTTGATGATGAATTTTAGCATGATTCCATTGATTTGCATATTTTCAAGTAAAATTGACATGTTTAGATAACATGACCTCTATTATCATGAAATTGCATGCCTAATTCTTCAAGTTATGATTTTAGAAATAAAAGTATATGTTGAATTATGGCTATGCTAAGTTTTAAGGATTTTGAAGTATGAATTGCATGACATTAGATATGTCCCTATGATTTATGAAAGGTTTGACATCTAGATATGTCCACCTAAGCTATGTGAATTGCATGGTATTAGATATGCCCTTATGATTTTCAAACATATTTGGCATTAGATATGTCACAAGTATATGTGAGCTATATGTATGTGTTTTGGGAGTAGTATTTAGCACCAAATTGGACTGGGTAAGAGTACCCTTTGTCCCAGAACTATGTGCCACCGTAGGTACCCTCTGTGGCTTATGACAGGATCATGGTATGATAAGGTTCTAACCTTGTCCGGTTAGGACAACCTTTTTCAGTGTGAGTGGATGACACTGAACTCCATGTAGCTCATCATGGTTTATGTTGGTTAAGAGAAACTCCCGTATGAATGTTTTCATGTTTTCTAAGCTTTATGATATCTTATTTTGAGGTTTAACTTCTATCTCATGCTTATTGCTCAAACTAGGATATTTACTTACGATTTCTTCGATTATACATGAACTCAGTTTAAAATATGTTTTAAGTATGTTTTCAAGTATATTTTTATTATGTTTTACTATATTTATGCATATCTCACATACTCAGTACATTCCATAGTACTAACCGCATACTTCTTTGTGCTACATTTTATTATGATGTAGATTCTGTACTCCGTTCCCAGATTCGAGGCTAGTAGATCAGCAGCACATCCAGCCATCTTGGTGAGGCCTCCTCCTTCAAGGACTTGAAGTTTAGCTTTATTCTAGATTTTTAGTTCTTTCATTTAGTTTTCAGTATTTAGAGTTAGCTGGGGGCTTGTCCCACCAGCTCATCAGTAGTAGAGGCTTTCTAACATAGAGTCAAATATTTAGCTGTATTTAGATCTTCAATCGTAGACTTTATTTATATAACAAAATTAAGTTGTTCATTACTTCAGTTAAGCTTCCGTCCCTATGTTATGTTCAGTTTTTAAGTCATGCTAATGCAGAGGGTTATTTTGAGATCATTTGTGATCTTGGGTCCCATGTTACGTCCAGAGGGTAGGCTCGGGGTGTGACAACTTGGGCCACAAGTAAGATATTATTCATACAATCTCCCACTTGGCCCAATGACCATATAACATTAATCTTGAATGACATAAACATTAGTTGCGCATACAATAAATCTCTTCTATAATGTCAATCATATACACACCTCAATATGATAAATTGCTAATGCGAGTAATGGCGGCTATACATAATTTTGTGCTACATACTTCCTTCCATATAGTACTACATTAGAAACTTATCATACTAGGTTCATAAGCTATAAAATATATAACATTATGGTCCACAATAATGTCTCATTGAGACTTATCCTGTAATATCTCAAAAATAATTATGTGTACACCATTATGAGAAACAGGAAATTTATTAATGTATATTAGAAATATATAATTGAGCTCAGAGTGTCAAAATATCATAAATGTATCAATCATAAGTACAACCAAGACCCATTCATTGAACATGTTCTTCAAATGTCTTTGGTTGTAAGCCCTTCGTTAACAAATCTGCAATCGTAAGACCAGTTCTAATATTCTCAAGTAACACTCTTTGTCTCTGAATTTCTTCCTTAACAGTAAATATTTAATTTTATATATTTGGCACCTTTATAGTACTATCATTGACAAACATTAAATGTGACTTCATCACTTCCCACTTAGAGTTTGAGTTCTCCCAATTCAATATCTACAAAAGCTATTCTGGTGGACAATAATGGGAACTATAAAATGATAGGCACCTCCAACTCCTTGTCGCAATCCTAAACAACAAAATCCATCGAAAGTATGAATTTGTCTACCTTTACCAATACATCAAAGAGAATAACAACCTGGCATTTTATAAACCTATCAGCCATCAATTGCCTCATTAGAGTTTGCTTGGGAGATCCGAAGCCCAACTTCTTGAAAATAATGAGGGCATCAAATTGATGCTAGCCCCTAGGTCACACAAAGCCGTATTGAACAAGTACATCCTAATAGTGCAAGGAATGGTAAAGGCTCCCAGGTCTTCTCTCTTTGGGGCCAAATTACTTGCCATGATTGCACTACAATGATGTGACACCTCCACCGTGCCCATATCAATAACTCTTTTCTTCTTTAAAAGCTCCTTTATGAACTTAGCATAGCCCGACATCTAAAGAAAAATGTCTACCATGGGAATGTTACTGACAACTTACTAAACATGTCCACAAATTTGTTGAACTGATTGTCCTCCTTTTTCTTGATTAATATTTGAGGATATAGAGGAGGATATTTGGGCAATGGCTTTGGCTCACTTGAAACTTGTTCCTCTTTTTCTTCTTCTATATCAATTACCACCTGGGGAGGCGACTCCACCCTGTGCTTTTCTTTATTTAGATTTTCATTCACTACATCCTCATTCTTCTCATCATATTTCTTCTCAAAAACAATTTCTTTGGTTGCATTGCTTACACTATCAAGCATCTTCCAACTTTGCGTGAGAATTGCCATCACATGGCCATCATTCTTTGGTTTAGGGAGAGTGTCACACGGGAGTGTTCCCTTCATCCTTGGGTTCATTTGAGATAATAAATGGTTCCTTTGAGCCTCAAGGTGCTTGATTGAGGGTGAATGAGATCCCATAATTTGGGTACAATTGGAAACATCACTCTTCAAATCTCTAACACCATTATCCATAGACTCTACTTTCTTTAAACGGAGAAGGGCCTAAAATACCCTTCAAGTATAAGAAATGGAACAAAAATACCCTTCTTCCACCTTTGGGCTCCAAAATACCCTTCCATCCACCTATATGGACCTATATTACCCTTTCACTTAATAGATTTTTTAAGAGTAATAATTAAACTTTTCATTAATGACGTGACAGTCTTTAATTGACTGAAATTTAAATTAACCAAAAATAATAATTTTTCTTAATCAAACCCGGATCCAACCTAATCTACCCGACCCACTTAAAATTCACCTGACCCATATCTTATCAAATAAGGGGAAAACCCTTCTAAACAAATCTAATTACTTTATGCAAATTGAAGGAGACTCTTTAGGAAAAAAACACGATGAAGAAGAGCTTCTACAAATCGATTTAGCTCTACTCTGATTAACTAGTGAAGGACTCGTGTATTCTTCTCCGTATTCAAGTAAGAACTGAAATAAACCTCCATAATAGACTGAATTATTAGTGCAAACAATTCTCCAAATATTTGACCCACCATCCATCTCGTACACCACCCACAAACCAAAACTTCCCAACATTTGATTCCTATAGCAGGACACACCATAATACCCAATAAATGACACCCTTCTTTATTAACCTCCCTACCACTTTTCCTCGAGTTCACAATAGAAACCCAAGAATCAACAGAAAAAAGCCATTAGTTCACCAGAGTAGAGCTAAATCGATTTGTAGAAGCTCTTTTTCATCGTGTTTTTTCCTAAAGAGTCGCCTCCAATATGCAGAAAGTAATTATTTTTTAGAAGGGTTTTCTCCTTATTTGATAAGATATGGGTCAAGTAAATTTAAAGTGGGCAGGGTAGATTAGGTTAGATACGGGTTTAATTAGGAGAAATTATTATTTTTGGTTAATTTAAATTTGAGCCAATTAAAGGCTGCCACATCATTAATGAAAAGGTGAATTATTATTCTTAAAAAATCTGTTAAGTAAAAGAGTAATATAGGTCTATATAGGTGGATGGAAGGGTATTTTGGAGCCCAAAGGTGGAAGAAGGGTATTTTTTTTCCATTCCCTATACTTGAAGGGTATTTTAGGCCCTTCTCCATTCTTTAAAACACAAGCCAACATGTCTTCAATCTTTGGACTAGCGGGGTCACTAACTCCTGCTTGAATTTGGATGGCATCTGCCTTAGGAGGAGGCACATATGGATTTGTACTTTGGTTATTGTATCGATCAACCTCTCTTTCACGATCTCTCTATGGATGATCATGGTTTCTATCTCTATTACCCCTCCATGGGTTACTCTCTCCTTGTTCTAACCTTGATTCTCATCCCTTTGTCGCCAATAAACTTGATTGGCACCTTGGTACCCCAAGAGAGAACCCTCCATTTGACTTGATAAGAAATAAGCTTCCTCATCAACCAATATATGAGAACTATCATCAACATGTGCCTTGGCTCCATGAGCTCCAATGGCATTCACACTTTTAACTCTGGCACCCATCATATGGTTTTCTAGAAATTCAATTTGAGTCCTCATGTTAGCCATAGCCTCATCCGTTTCTTCCTCTTTTCTTCTCATTTCCTTGGTCCTGATAGCGGAGGTAGCACCCGATGTCACCTCGACTTCCCTCGTGTGCCACACTCTATTTGTCTTGATCATTCTATCTAAAAGGGACTTTGAAGGTCCAAATGTTTTACCTATAATTGAACCCCCCACAAGATTTTTTACTATGGACTTGTTCATAGTGTCAAGTAATCGATAAAAGCTTTGTAAGGGCACTCTATTCGGTAGCCCATGGTTTGGACGCAACATCTTTTTTTTGAACCTCAACCAAACCTGATGCAAAGGTTCATCCGACAATTGACGAAAGTTTGTGATTTTATCACATAATTGCAATATCCTTGAAGGTGGGAAAAACCAGTCGAAGAAGGCCTCAACTAAACTATTGTATGATTTTATAGAGCCTTCGAGTAGCTCTTCTAACCAAGTGGTTGCCTCTCCCATGAGAGAAAATGGAAATAGTCTTAGTGGGATTGACTCTTGGCTAATATTGTGGATGTTAAAGGGCTGACAAATCTCAACAAAATTCTTAATATATCGATTAGCATCCTCATTTGCAAGTCTTCCAAACAAGTCTTTTATTTGAAGCAAATGTTGTATAGTGCTTGTCACATGATAGACCGCATTACCAATGGTCGGAGGTAAGCGAATGTCACCCAATGTGCATGTACTACAGGTTCATCCTCCACATCTATAAAACCATCCATGCTACCTTGTTCGCGGGCATGGCGAATGATTGACCTGTTAACAACACAAAACATAAAAGAAAACAAGATGCACGACTTATGATAATCAATAAATAAAGAAGGCAATCAAAAACCAATACCCGACAATGGCGCCACTTTGATTACGTCTAAAACAACTCTCTGACTAAGTAGGTAGCTACGATCGTCATAAAAAAGGTACCCAACAAGAGTTGGAGTCGAATTCACGAGGATTGGAGTAAAAATTTACCAGGATTCATAAATTAAATTACACAAGCATGCATGTTGTCTAAACAATAAAAGTAAATAGGGGAAAAGTTTAAAGAAGTAGCAAGGAAATGAATAGTACAACTGTTAATAATCCAGGAGAGAAAGACTAGGGGTGTGCTTCCGATGGAACGCAGGTGCCTAGGTTGTTAGGTAGTGTTCCATGCTTCACTTGCACTGGCTCTTGCGATACGCAGGTGATCTCTTGCTACACACCTCTTCAAACGCATAACCTTGGAATATTTCTTCTCTCTCGATCATCTCTTGACTTAGCTTTATTTTAGAGTCCATTTGGGTTCAAATCCTATTTTATCTTCAATATTCAAGAGTGCTTGAATATAACAGAATAGAAGCATAAAATCCTTCTAAATAGCATCAAATCAAGGCAATAACTCATGTTTAAGAGCTAAATAAGTTGGTAGACTACCAACTTATCTGCCGTCCATTAATCCATTGATCATACAATAATTCATGATTGGTGAAACCTTTCGTGTTTTCTCTTTCCAGCCTTGTCTTCCTCATATTGATGGACCATAAATGTTACATATTGTTCATACTTTCCATCATGAATTAGACAACTATTAAAGAATTTGCAGGCATAAGCCTCTGATAATTTCTATGCTGGAATATATGACTTGTACATCCAATCCAAGGCTTATGGAATGCTTCATCTAGGTGTTCTTTCGGCTTTTTCTTGTTTTCTCCATTTTCAAACAACTACAAAATAACATTCTAGCATTAAAAATATAGAAACATATGCAAAAGGACATTGACAAATCAAGTAAAAGACATCATATGTATCATAATTTCATGACACGTCAACACCACCAACTTAAAGCCTTTGTTTATCCTAAAGCAAGTAACACAAGAAACTTATATAACTAAGTTTGAGCATAACAAAGCAAGTTATCTAAAATGACTTTAGTAGATCACTATAGGAATTCACTTCCAAACATAATCAACCCCTTAATTTTCATTTTGCAATAACATTGACTTACTCCTAAATGACATAACTAGTGATGTAGTCAAAATTAGTGACATCATACTCTAGCAGCTCAACAAATGCATACAAAAGACTCAGTTCGGAAAGTTAAATTATTCAGCTATTTAAATTCAAGTGTCCTCACATGGACCAAATAAATATCTCAAAATACACATATATATACAATTAACAAACAAGATAAAAGACTAAAGAGAGGAGAAATCACTCAACAATGATAAAGAATTTCATATGCTACACATGAAGATACCATAGGCTTGCATTTACTTACTAATGTCGGTATCTTTGAAATGCTCAGTTGAGATCACATATGGAATTTCCTAAAATTGTAATGTTGGCTTTAAGATGTATAGGATACATATTTGGATAATAGTTACTACACCATTCTTGAACATTATACTTTATTAACCCTTTTCTGCCTTTATCTGTCTTCTTTTCCTTTTCTCCTTTTTGTTGCTTCCATTGAATTACGTGCAATGCTTTTTATCCTTTATTTCCTTTTTTTTCAAACTTCTTTATTTATTTATTCTTTTATCTCTTTTTTTCTAAGACCCTAGGTCATGGTTTATACATAAATATTTTTTCACCACCAACTTAGGCTTGAATCCTCAATTAACACCATTTTTTTACCATTCACCCAAAACTTAGGTTGCTTAAGCCTTATTCGTCATTATTAGTGTCAAGGAGAAACAAATTCAAAAACAAGATTAATTTAACATAAGGACTAGTTTAGTTATGGCTAGCTAAAAAAAGGTTAATATTTTAAAATGGTAGACTATGGATATTATTTTACTTTTGTATATTTCATATAGGCTAAATGGACTTTTATTCCACAAAGAAGGCCTAAGATCATCTCTATAACTATACTATCCTTGGAAAAATAGCATGACTAACCAAGTAAGTTTTATATTGCATACATAACACAGAAAACAACAGCTAATTAGGCACACACTGTGACACTTGATTTTATTGAGCTTTGATTATAAATCTCAAACTAGTACTCTAAGAATCTAGAATTTAAATGTCACCAAAATAGAAATACATATCAATACATATAATTGGTGTTCATGCAATTTTTTTTGAGGAGATCCATTTGTTAAAGTAAAAACAAGTTTCATGACATAAGGTAATAGAGTACCACTATTTAAGTCAAACCTACTATATTTTACTTAAATTACACAAGACTTAATCTCATAAGAAAGTCGACCATCAATCTATCATCTGGAAAAATCATTAGTATAGACTTGATTATACTAAAACATTATACGTCTTAGCAATAAAATAAATCTCCAGAAAAGAACCATGGCTAAAAAAACCAGGGATGACTAAACAAGGACTGACATTACTATTTACAACAATAACATGAATAAGACATACAACCTTCAAATTCATCAAACAAGTACAAAATATAAGGTGACCAGACTACTCCACCCTATCTAAAAACTATGTAAAGTCCTAATACATAAAAAAAGTAAGAACAAAGGGTTAGAACTCCCTGTGGTGCACTAAGTGCACTAGTCAGTCATCATAGTCTATGATGTCTGGACCTCTAGAGTCTGGGCCGCACCCTCTAAATCAACTATTGATGGCATGGTGGTGGTAGGATCTATTTCTATTAGGAGGATGGGACCATCTCCTCTACTAGTGCATAGGAAGAGAAACTCATGTCAGTATTGAGAGGTGGTCGAGTGTGGAACTTAAATAGAGACCTTTTGCTGGACTAACTACAACAAACCTCCCAATCTATAGAAAAATTGCCCTTAAGCTTTGCCTCGGTCTTTCCCAAGGCATTCTCATAAATCTCATTGTCGACCCTCTTAGTAGATTTGCCCTTATTAGTGGGCGGAGGGGACCCAACTAGTAAGCTGACTATCGGGGGCTAGATAGGAATATCTTTGGTCTAGGCTATGGCTGAAGTGGCCTTATATTTAGATCCCTAGATTGGAGCTCAATAATATCAACAGTTGTTTGTACTTTCTTTTGGATATATATTTCTACATGTGTAATGGTTTAGTATGATACAATTGATACTTTTTTTTGAAATGTCGAAGTCATAATACTCTATTATACGATTATATATTAGTTGAAGTTGAACAAAGTATGATTACCGATTTACCATACCGCAAAACAAAACCGAACTTCAAGATACCAAACCATACCGAATTAATTTGGTATGGTAATGCTATAATATTTTTAAAAACTGAATACCGAAGTTACCGTACCGAACTTTCAAATACCGTACTATACCATACCATACCATGTCCACCCCTAGTTTCAGGTACTTAATGAAGCATAACAATTGATAGCTTATGCTTCCACATTTCTAGGTTTTGGTTGTTATATATTTATATTTTTAACAAGGGATATTGTTTTTTTTTTGTGCTCTGCAACAATTACTATAGTACAATTATCTACCTGTTTTTTTAATAACTTTTTTAATATTCATGTGTTTGAATCGAAGTAAGGTTATGTGACTTCTGACGACATTTGGGTTGATCATGATGTGAATCAATAAATGTATCCGTTTAAATTTTATTTTTCATATATAATAGATCCCTCTCGTGGATCACAAGCTAGAGGTTGATTTGCTGGACTTGTTACACAGATGGCATCCATGGCCCATGGTCTGTTTGATAGTCTGTGGAACCCGTATGTGGTCTGTTTGTATTCTAAACTATCTATTTGTAATTGTAAGTAAAATATAGTTTTCCTTTGTGCTTTGATAGATTCTTTACAAACTCCTGCAATTATGTTGTAGTTAAGTCTATTTTGCCTATATTGTAATTCTTGTCTTTTTTCTATAATTATTTTATTAAGGTTTTGTCTATATTCGTTACTATTATTCATTGTTTTTTGAATATTTATATTTTAAATATTTAACATATTTATATTCTATTCTAGATATAACTTCTATTATCTTGGCTAATTTATCATTATCTTCTTTTGCAATACTAAGTTGTTTATAAACTGGGTATAACTTCTCTAATCTTCTTTTTGATTTTCTTATCTTTCTTTTAATATGTTTTAAATCATCCATAGCTCTGATACCAATTTGGGGGGGGGGGGGTCCTCATATTTTTTCTTAACATACTATTTTATCTAGAATAGTTTTAGGAATTCTATATTTTGAATTTCATATATATAATTTTTTAAAAAGTTTACTTAGTTTATTGGGATTCTTAATAATTTTTATCTTATAATTATTCTTACTTCTTTTTTGCCAGATTTCAAAGTATTTTATCATTAATCTGAATCTAATTCTAATTCGTTTATATCAAGCTTTTCGAATTCTGAGTCTAGTTCATGCAATCCTATTTGATACCATTCTTGGTTTATTAGTTCTAACTCTTCATTACTAAATATCTTTTCCCATATCAATTTTCTTAGATCTGTTATTTCTATATCTTTGAGCACATATAAGATTAATATCTTATAATCATAAATTATACCATTTAAATTGTATCATTTGCAATCAAAATCTGTGTCAAATATTTTGGGATAAACGTGCAATACACGTTTTCAGAGACTAGTATATATATATATATATATATATATATATATATATATATATATATATATATATTTATGGTCCCCCTCTATACCTAGACTATGACTTTAATGGTAAAGAGGGTTTTGCATGAAATGAATGAAGGTGGTTGTTATTGGGGTTTGCTATGAGATGTGAATTTCAAAGACAGGTTTTTGGGGCTCCACTTCTATTGAGATGGTGCAATCTACTGAATAGAATAAACGAGTGTACATCTATTTGAACACAAAATTAAATACTTGTTCAATTATGGCAACTTGTCTCATCTTTATATAAGTCCAATAAGATAGAGGCTATTCTTTTTCTTTTCTTGAGGATAGTGACTAGTCTTGAGATGGCAAAAGAAAAGAAAAGTTTCTAAGAAAAAAGAGCTATTGTTATGATTTAACCAGATTTGAAATATCCATGGTTCTTTTCATCTTGTATTTTTCTTAATCCTTAATTACCCAACAAATTTTGCAGGGTACAATGCTTACATCTTTATTTACCTGCTAAAATATTTTTAAAGAAAGCCGACACATCTTGGGTTGGACTTAGCAAACTGGTTATGTTGTTATTGTTGTACACACCACACTTCCATTTTTTTAAAAAAAAATTCCCTCGTCAACCCCTCCAAGCAATGTCTATAAATTCTTGCAATAATAATGCAATTGTAACACTTGTGTTTTATTTTCATCTTCCCTCCTACCTCACCAGATCCACAATCTACTCTTTTTTTGGGAAATTTAATTATGTTGTCTACTTTATCCTCTTAAATAATTGGCAAAAATAAATTTTTTTAGTTTGTAAAAAAATGAATTATTAAAAAAAAAGGAAATTAAGGAAGGAAGCAAATTAAGCATACATGCATACGTTAAGGGTGTAAATTACAAAAAAAAAACTCCAAAACTTACATACATCTGGGGATTAACATAGACACAAATAGATTATCCTATTATTCCTACGCAAGATTATGGGATATCAACTGTTCTCATTCGGTTAATGTTTCTCCAGAAATAGCAATTAATCACGCTCTCTTTCCTAATTCACTTTTATTTTTCCGTTATACTAAATATAGATGTCTTTTTTTTACTTATTCAATTTGAAAACCCAAGAGGAAATTTATTATTTAGTTCAAAATTTATCCTTATCATTAACTATAATCATTTTTCAAAATCTTGAATTTATTATATTTAAAAAGTGATAAAGTAAATTTATCATTTTATCAATTATTTCGTAAAAAGTGTGTCACTCAAACATAAACAACTAAAAATGTTCGGAGGGAGTTGTAACAACCCTTTCCATCGTTATGGGTGAACTATTCGTGGGAAGAAACGAGTTAGAAAACTTTCGGGTTGGGAAGTTGAAAATTTTGGGCTAGACCAGTCTCAAACGAATTCTGAGCGAGGTAATGTCTAGGGCAATTCGGAAAAGAATTGGACAAAATTTCTAAGATTGAGTTAGATTTCTTATTAGCTAAGGCATTAAGGAGTCTGTAGGACTTTTCAAAATTGAATTCGGGCGAGTAGAACTCGCGATATCGAACTTGACGTTAAAGAGTTGGTCTAGAACGTCACGGTTTGAATGTGTGTTGTAAAATGGGCAAAACAGGAAGGATTCCCCAGGTTCTATCCCGTGTCAGCCGCTCTAGCGGGTGACACGCTGCTACGGCGACGACCGTTATAACAGAGAAATTCCTGCTATAGCGAAAGTCAAGGCGGTCAACCCCACTATAACGGGCGACTTCTGCTACAACAGCGCCGCTATAGAGGGATTGGGCCGCTATAGCGGGATAAGTCGCTGTAAATGCAGAATTTTTTCCAAAAACGTTCAGAGTTACTCAAGAACTTTTTGAGTAAGGGCAAAGGCGATTTGGGCGATTCTTTATCGATTTTCCACCAAGATTATTCCTAAAGGTAAGTATTTTGTTCCTCTACTTTTGTACTTCAAATTCTATACCTTAGAATCAATAGTTACCGGCTTTGGGCAGGTTTTGGCTTGACCTAAGATGGAAAATCTGGTAGAACAAGAATTTCAGGTGTAGTAAATCTTGGGTTTTGTGTATAAATTGGTTAATTCATGATTTTGATATCGTAATTAACTAGTATAACCATAACGTTAGTAGTTTTAGGCGAATGATCGGTGGAAAGGTCCTAGGTTGGATGGAATGATCATGAATTTGGATTGGGGATTAGGAATAGAATATAATCCGAGGACATTTAGGCCACATTGATTGATTTTGGTGTTGTGTGATCGTTTTTAGACCAAGAACAAGCTAAAACTTCACAAAAAGAGGAAGCTCAGGTTTAGTAGAGCTTTGGGGCGTGATTCGAGGTAGGTGATGGTTGATTGTTTCCCTTTTTTGGTATATGTGCATGTTAACTATTATATTAGTGTTGCCTGTATAATTCGTGTGTTAGGGAATAAGATAATGGATGTTGCTGATATTTGATTTTTCAATCTTGTGAAATAAACTTGTCTTTAATACTTGTTTATTTTACAAGTGTAGTGCGTATTCATTGTGATTGATTATTGTGTTGTCTGTGATATTCGATTGGCTCGGGTATCACGCCTGGTACGGAATATCTATCGGTTAGCTCGGGTACCATGCTTAGTACTTATTCTATCATGGTTGACTTAGGTACTACGCCTGTTATATGGGTGATTGTGTTTATGTTCAATGGTTCCATGAGTGGACCGAGTTTCTCCTTGTGATTTAATTGTTGCTTATTGGTCCATGAGTGCTCGGATGGTTGTGTTTAAATGTCGGGTTGATTCTTGTGTACACCGGGATTGCATGTTAAACACTGTAGATGTGGTCTTAGGGATCCTTGGTTGGTCCGGGTTACTTGAACGGCATATGGCGTCGCATATACTGTCGTTGTTGATGTTTTTGACATGTTTTATATAGTTGGTAAGTCAGGTTGATGACTGAGAGTCTGAGTTATATTTGCTGACTTGTTTATACATGTTTTGTCCTGCTTTACTAAGTTTTAGTTCAGTGTTCATATTTCGTAAATTGGAGCTGGACGATGATCCCACCCGTACACTGTTGTTTTTATGTATTGATAATGCACTTGCTCTTCTTTTATTGAGTACAGAGCATATTTCGCGGTGGCTGCGAATCTCAGCTGTGACACGAGCGTTTTCTAAATCTAAGGGTGAGCTACTTCTTTCGTCTGCCATGGATTCGTCTATCCTTTGTAGTCCATTGTTCGGACTCAGACTACTATTGTTTTGGGGTTGCATCCCTATATTCTAGACTTATTAGATATTTTGGTACATGGCTTTCATATTCTAGGGGTTATTTTTGCAGGGATTCTCGTTATTTACTTTTTAGATGTGAACCTTAGTTTATTTAACGCAATTGATTTTAGCTGCTTAATTTTGATAAGTATTGACTTGGTTACTTAATTCGCTCACCAGTGATTTAGGGTGGGTGCCACTCGCGACGGTTTAACTCGTGACAGGAGTACATGTCCATACTGGAGTAATCTTTTTCCTTATTGAACAAGTCAAAAGATGTCTTTCCTCTATATTTTAGGTAAATCGTGTTTTTCATTGTATTTGGATATTTCACTCTACATTAATTGCTATTACGAAAAGAATTAAATCAAAAGGTGAAGAAGAGAAATTCAAAAGTATGGCCTTTGATGTTCTTTTTAAATAATATAATTCATGATACATCTCTAACTTATTTAGGACTGCATGCATGGCATTTGAAGAAAAATTATGGATAAACTGCATTAAATTTAATAGCTAAATTACCCATATAATACAGAAATATTAATGACAAAAATATAATAGAAATTATGTGTTTTATTAGCAAAATGATTACTTATGGGAGAAACAAAAGATATAAATAACACTTGTAAGAAATAAAATTAGCCCCTTATTTTTTAAAAAAATAAAACTATACTCAGTGATATTTTACGATTTTTCCATAAGAAAAATACATATGAAACCACCATACCGTCATACGTGGTAAAGATTTGTCAAACTCCTACTTGTGTTATTAAATTAATATATAAACATCCAAAGAATGTAGTTTTAGGGTGTGTTTGGTAGAAAAGAAAATGTTCTTTTTTAAAATATTTTTCAGAAAATTAAGTGGGGTATTCTTTTTTTTTTGTCTTCGGTACGTAAGAAAAAAATATTATCCTAAAAGTATTTGTATATAATCAAACCCAATGTGTGGTTAAAGGATAGGAGTGTGAGATGGTGATACACTCCAAATTACACCTAAAGTTAATGTAACGCGGTTTTATGCAAATAGAGTAATAAAACAAGGTTGGGGTAGAATTCAATACTGAATAGGCGAGAAAAGATACAAATTGAATGATTAATCGATTGACAGTCTAGTTTCTATCCCGTGAAACAAGAAAATATTGATTTTTATTCTAAGACTATGATTATTGTAATAAACTTGATTATAAACTATATTGATTAAAGAACTAAGTTTGTGTTCCCTCAATGGAATGCATATTCTCGATTTTCATGCAATTATAAATATTTTGATTGTCTAGACATGATCCCTACACTATTACTCAATATTTTTTAAGAGTTGAACGATTTATCGAAGTATGATTTTCTCAATTCTATACGAGTTATTTAGATAAGAGCGATTAATTGATGTCATGTAAATTCTACCTATTCCTAAGAGAATTCATTAATTAAGGGTTTACGTCGTGAGTTCTTGCAAACTATTTTTACCAAATCCTGATCCGCTTTCCCAAGCAAAACTAATAGATTGTGGCTTAAGTTGTTTTTTTTTGGTTAAAACAGGTTGCATATTATAAATATTATAACAAAAGAGGCCCAAGAGGGGCATTTAAGTTGCATTGTTACATGCCTGAGCCGTATATCGGACCACATTGTCAATATTACAAGCATTTGTTTTCCTAGTGTACAAAGTTCCTAGAATGCCTGTCCAACATGTATTTGCTACAAACACTGGGGGAAGTTGAAAGATGGTTGGAGTTCCAAAAACTGTGCACTTCATGCCCTCCTTAGCCAATAGGTCTGCAACCTTATGTTGCTCCCTTAACGTGTGTGCCAGTATCTGCATACTCAGCTCCTCCATCAGCAACCTGCACTCAAAGATTACGTTATCATGCGATGGGTAACCATTTATAAACATGTTAATGACGTCTCTAGAGTCTAAGCTAATATCAAGTGGCCTGATTGTGTGATCAGCAGCAGTTTTTAATCCACAATAGAGGCTTTGGAACTCAGCTAAGACTGGGGATGTATGAGGGATAGCAGCATAGAAGCCTAGCATCCAGTCGCCCCTACTATTTCTAATGGAACCCCTAGTCCCCCTTTGCGAGGGCGTTGTGCTACTACAACTTTAGTGTTTAGTTTGTATTACCAGCTTGTGGGGGTTCCCGTCTGAACTGTATGTAAACAGGTGGTTTGTGGGGAGTGTTCTTCTGAGTAAGAGCAAAAAATTCAATAGCATTTGTAAAAGTTGTATCCCTAGATGCAACATTTTTTTGTTATTGAAAAGGTTATCACTCATGGTTAAACAAATGTTCCAAAGGCTTAAAGGGATAATGGTATCCCACGACAACCAAGTGTAATAGAGTTTCCCTTTTAGGTCCTTCCACAAGGTATACCATTTGTCACTAGAGATGGTCCTAGTGTCTATGCTCTGAATGGAGGTACTGGTGTTGGCAATTTTGTGCCAGAATTGAATTGCATCTGGGCATCTGAAGAATATGTGTGTTATATCTACTCTTGTTGGTGAGTCAGTCCTACCTAAAAAAATCTACCGAAATTGTCCTATCTCAGTCCTTCATAGAGTCACCTCAGCGGATTTAGTAGAGTTGGAGATGGCTGATTTTGATGTTATTCTTGGTATTGATCGGTTGTATGCTTGTTATGCTTCGATGGATTGTCGTATTCGGGTTTTCAGTTTCAATTTTCCAAATGAACCCATCTTAGAGTGGAAATGTAGTCCTCCATCCTCGAAAGGTCATTTCATATCTTATCTTAAGGCTAGGAAGATGATTTCTAAGGGTTGTGTTTATCATATAGTTTAGGTTATGGACACGGAGTCCGAAACACCATCTCTTTAGCCGGTCCCTATTGTGAATGAGTTCCCAGAAGTGTTTCCTGAAGATTTGCCCAGAGTCCCTCCCGAATGGGAAATCGACTTTGGAATAGATCTTCTTCCAAATAAGAATCCTATCTCTATTCCTTCCTATAAAATGGCTCCCACAAAACTTAAAGAGTTAAAGGATCAGTTGAAGGATCTTCTTGATAAGGGTTTCATCAGGCCTAGCATTTCTCCATGAGGTGCCCCGATATTGTTTGTACGAAAGAAAGATTGTTCCCTGAGAATGTGTATTGACTACCGTCAGTTGAACAAGGTCACAATCAAGAATAAGTATCCCATTCCTAGGATTAATGACTAGTTTGATCAGCTTCAGGGTGCTAGATTCTTCTCCAAAATAGACCTTAGATCCGATTATCATCAGCTTCGTATTCGAGAGTGTGATATTATGAAGACATCTTTCAAGACTCGGTATGGTCATTATGAATTTATTGTGATGTCTTTTGGTCTAACTAATGCTCCCACAGCTTTTATGGATTTGATGAACCGTGTGTTCAAGCAGTATTTGGATATGTTTGTGATTACCTTCATTGATGATATTCTTATCTATTCTCGGAGTGAGGAGGAGCATGCGGACCATTTGAGAGTGGTGTTGCAAACTCTCAAGGACATGCAGTTATTTGCTAAGTTTAGCAAGTGTGAGTTGTGGATGCAGTCTGTCACTTTCCTGGGTTACATTGTGACTAGGGATGGTATTCGAGTTGATTCTCAAAAGATTGAGGCAGTAAAGAACTGGCCTAGACCCACTTCCCCATTGGATATTAGGAGTTTTTTTGGGTTTGGCTGGTTACTACAGGAGATTTGTGGAAGGATTTTCTTCCATTGCTACCCCTTTGACTTAATTGACATAGAAGAAGGTGAAATTTCAGTGGTCCGACCTATATGAGAAGAACTTTAAAGAATTGAAGACTAGATTGACCACAACTCCAGTGTTGGCTCTACCCGAGGGCCTAGATGATTTTGTTGTGTATTGTGATACTTCTAGGATTGGTTTGGGTTGTGTTTTGATGCAGCGTAAAGTGATTGCTTATGCTTTGAGGCAACTTTAGACTCATGAGAAGAACTACCCTACTCATGATCTTGAGTTAGCAGCCGTGGTGTTTGCTTTGAAGATTTGGAGATATTACTTGTATGGTGTGCATGTGGATGTATTCACCGATTATAAGAGTCTTCAGTATGTGTTCACTCAAAAGGAATTGAATCTTCGTCAAAAGAGATGGCTTGAGCTTCTTAAGGATTATGACATGAGCGTTCTTTACCATCTTGGTAAGGAAAATGTTGTGGCTAATGCACTTAGTAGATTGTCCACGGGTAGTGTGGCTTTAGTTGAAGACGGAAACAAGGAATTAGTTAAGGAGGTTCACAGGCTTGCTCAGTTAGAAGTTTGCCTTATGGACTCGACAAAATGTGGTGTTATTGTTCAGAATGGTTTCGAATCATCTTTGGTAGCTGAAGTGAAGGAAAATCAAGACAGTGATCCTATTTTTCTTCAGTTAAAGGGTGCAGTTCATCAACAAAGGGTTGAGGTTTTCTCCAAAAGAGGAGATGGTATGCTTCGCTATCAGGGTCATTTTTGTGTGCCAGATGTAGATGGGTTGAGACAGCAGATTCTGATTGAGGCTCATAGTTCCAGATAATCTATTCACCCCAGTGCTACCAAAATGTACTGTAATCTACGGGAAGTCTATTGGGGGAATAGTATGAAGAGGGACATAGCCGATTTTGTGGCCAAGTGTCCCAACTCTCAGCAAGTGAAGGTAGAGCATCAGCGACTGGGTGGCATGACTTAGGATATAGACCTTCCTACTTCAAAGTGGGAAACAATCAATATGGACTTCATTACAGGTTTGCCTTGTACTCGAAGGCAACACGATTCCATTTGGGTGATTATCAACCGGATGACTAAGTCATCCCACTTCTTGGCTGTTAAGACTATGGATTCAGCAGATGATTATGCCAAACTCTATATCAAGGAGATAGTCTAATTGCATGGTGTTCCTTTGTCTATCATTTCAAATAGAGGTACTCAGTTTACCTCCCAGATTTGGAGATTGTTTCAGAGAGGTCTAGGTACTCAGGTGAAGCTTAGCACAATTTTTCACCCTCAGATGGACGGCCAGGCAGAGCGTACTATTCAGACTTTGGAAGATATGTTGAGAGCTTGTGTGATTGACTTCAAAGGTAATTGGGATGATCACTTACCTCTTATCTAGTTTGCCTACAACAACATCTTGAACTCTAGCATCCAGATGGCTCTGTATGAGGCATTTTATGGTCGGAGATGTAGATCTCCTATTGGTTGGTTTGAGGTAGGTGAGGTAGCTTTGATTGGCCCTGATTCAGTTCACGAGACTATGAAGAAGGTTTAGCTGAATAGGGAAAGGTTGAAGACCGCTCATAGACGACCGAAGTCATATGCGGATGTGAGGGAAAGAGAGTTAGAATTTGAAGTGGATGATTGTGTTTTTCTGAAGGTGTCACCCATGAAGGGTGTGATTAGATTTGGCAAGAAAGGGAAATTTAGTCCCCGTTTTGTAGGTCCTTATCAGATTCTGAGGAGAGTTGGTAGTGTTGTGTACGAGTTGGATTTGCCAACAGAATTAGAAGTGGTTTATCCGATTTTCCATGTTTTCTTGTTGAAAAAGTGTGTTGGTGATCCGACCTTGATTATTCCTTTGGAGGATGTGGGTTTGAAGGATAGTCTTACTTATGAGAAAGTTTCCCGTAGAGATTCTTGATCATCATGTTCAGAGGTTGAGAAACAAAGAAGTCGCTTCAGTAAAAGTTCATTGGAGGAATCAGCTTGTTGATGGAGCTACTTGAGAAAAAGAATCGTCCATGAAAGCCCAATACCCTCATCTCTTTCCTTTCGACCCAGTTTCCGCTTGAGGTAGTAGTTTCCTCATTAGTATGTCTATCCTATTCTATTCCATCAAGATCCCCTCATGATCTTTGTATGCAATCATGTTTTTCGAAGTTGATTCAGTCATGTTTTTAAGTTGCAAGCTTAGTTTTGTTGTTTATTCCTTGGTTTTTCATGTTTTGTTACTGGTTGGGCTATTTTCTCTTCAGTTTTCCCTTGTTTAGTCTTTATTCGAGGACGAATGATCCAAAGAGGGAGATATTGTAACACCCCAGGATTTGACCCAACTTTTAAACTTAAGAAATCTGAGAATTTTGAACTTTTCAGAAATTACGGGTCCAAATCATGGACCATGGTTCAAACCACGAGTTGTGAAGTGAACCTGTGGTTCCAGTTAGTTGGTTCAGCCTCTGATCTAAGAACCACGAGTTGGTTCTATGGACCGTGGTTCTGACTATGATCCGTTCTATCAACTCGTGGAATCAGATCAGAGGGTTGACAGGTTCCCCAATTTTCATGACTGTCTTCTACGGCCCATAGTTTGAACTACAAACCATCCTGCTAACTCGTAGAACTTAATCAGAGGCTAGCTAAGTCCCCATGAATTACGATTTGGGTCTATGACCCCTGATCCATTCTACGGGTCCATCCTGTTGACCCGTAGTTTGGCTTCTGCAGCCTGATCACTTCGCCAGGAATGACAGATGGAAACCACGAGCCATGGTTTGATCTACGACCCGTGGAATCCGTCCGTGGTCCCTGAAAGTCAACTTTTTCCAGCTTTTTCCTAATTATGTTCCAAGGGTATTTTAGTTGTTACCCACCCTTTTAACTCTAACATGAGGTCGTTTTGACTATTTCTAGAGAGGTTTTCACCCTCATTACCCTAAGTCCCATCTCAAATCTTCATTGATCTCCCAAAAAGGAAAAAAGCTCCTCTCAAGCTCCAAGTTCAAGCTACTTTCATTTCAATTTCAAATGGGTTAGCTTCAATCAAGGTATGTGGGTATTCAACAAAGGGTTCCTCTCACACTTGTATCCAAAACCCCTCAATTCTTATTTTGAATTATGAACTTGTGAAATTAGGGTTTTTATCTAAATTGGGGAAAGCTTATGGAATCAGTTTCAATGCATCAATTCATGGTTTCTTATGGTTTATTTATGATTTGAATAAGATTCCTTAATTGGTTTCAAAAGTCCATGCATTAAAGTTGATTTCTAGCATGATTCTATTGAATTGCATGTTTTCAAGTGAAAGTTCACATGTTTAAATAACATGTCTTTATGTATTTATGAAATTGCATGCCTAATTCTTCAAGTATGAAAATAAGAAGGAAAAGTATGTTTAGAATTATGGCTATGCTAAGCTTCAAGAACTTATGATATGAGAATTGCATGATACCCGATGTGTTTTCATGCTTTTCAACAAGATTTGGCATGAGATTATGCCACTATGAGCTTATGAGCTATATGTACATGTTTAGGGAGTAGTATTTAGCACCGAGTGACGAGGGTTCAATTATTCAAGTACAAAACTACGTTGCCAGCATAGGTTATGAAATGCCCTACGGGCTTATGAGAGTGGTTCCACATCTTGATGTATCGTATCCTGTGCTTTAGCGGGAATTAGGGCAGCTTTGCCAACTAGGGTTATATAGTTGGATATGGTCACTCATCCCTTGGCACGGTTCAAGTCAGCTTTGCTAACTAGGGTTATATAGTTAGATTCCATATAGCTCGCATGGTCTATTGTCGGTTATAAGAAACTCCCGTATGAATGTTTTGACTTGTTTAAGCTTATGATATCTATTTTGAAGTTTTAACTCTCATCTTACGCTTACCCCTTTCATATTATGAGATTTACGATTGATAACTCCTTCATGCATGAACCAAGTTTCAAATTACACTTTAAGGATGTTTTCATCGTATGTATGCATATCTCGCATACTCAGTACAACCTATAGTACTGATGCATGTTTTGTGTTGCATCCTTTGATGATGCAGATTTAGGTTTCCTCCCTCAGACACGTGGCTAGTCGGCTGATGCCGTTAGAACCTTATTGGTGAGTCCTCTTCCTATGAGGACCAGAGTTATGATTGTTCTGTTTATGTCCTTTTTCTTGGATTCACGAGTTAGTTGGGATCTTGTCCTATCAACTCCTATTTCAGATTTAGAGGCTTCAGACATAGCTAGTTTGTATTCTGGATGAGTTCCTTGTAGACTTTTTGGCTATTTCCTTTATGGATTTCTATCTTCTCTCTATGTATGCTTCCGTTTTATTTCCTTAAGTTATCTGAGTATGTTATGGCCAAGGGTTAATCTAGGGCACTCGTTTCCCAGATCCCATGTTACGTTCAGGGGGTAGCCTCGGGGCGTGACACAAGTGCAACACTGACTCAAACTAAACACTAAAACTTGGCATTTTCCCATAAGAAAGCCACCTCTCAATCTATCATAGGAAAATGTCACTCAATTCGACACAGAAAGAAAGAAAATAAAATTTTTGCTCCTTGGAAAAAAATTGTGGTATAAAGAAAACCCTTGGAGTTTATTCAAAACTAACTAGTATTTACAAAGCGATATTTAAACTACGCGCTCATGATCATTTGAGAATGTGGCCCGGTGTAGGCCCTAAATGTATTTGAAAAGCGCGGGTAGTAAGACAATTGACGTGTAAGACTAACCCAACACTGTGGAATAAATCACATCCAAAATAACAGAAAGATCAAGCCCGAAAAGGGCCAAATATAAAGCATAAGAAGGATAAAGGTCCGACAAGGGAAATAAACAAAATAATCTAAAACATTTCCTAGAAGGGCCCAAAATATCTAAAACATCCAACTAAAGCCCAAAAAGGGCAATAAAAGTGTGCAAAACAAATGTCTAGACTGACGAGGGCAAAACCAAACATCAACATAGATAAATGCACCCCCAAACGTAAAAAATAGCATTGACCCTAATGCTCAATCAAGAATATAATAGGTAAGGTGCCAAAACTCCCTGTGCTGCTATTCTGAATCACCCTCCTGCAGGTTTGCCCCAGAACTAGGTCTGAATCCTCCCAGGCAAGAATGCAATGTCTCCTGAGACTCGAACAGTGCTCTCTATAGATCCTCATCATTCTTCTAATCAATCTTAGCTCTAATGCTAGAAAACAAGTCATCAACCGAGCCCGTAGTTCTACAAGGGGCGGCCATAACTTCATCAAGCAAACTCATGTCTGTAGCAGTCATGGGGGCCTTACCCTTTGCCTTTTCCACATCAGCCAGAATTGAGGTAACAACCTTTTCTACAATATCAACTCTGGCACAAAGCTTGCCAAGACTGTCGAAGACATCCTTCATTGCATCTTTGACTGCTTTTGGGATGAGTCTCGATAACTTTTTACCCAATGTGCCAAATTGAGTCTCATTGGTGTAAGTCATGTACACTAGCTTCTGGAGACCAGTTGGAGACAACGAAAAAAATGGTGAGGGTCTAGGAGATAGAGTGTCTAAAGGGTTTCCCAACGCTGCGAGATTAGGAGTACCTAATGCAGACCTTGCTGGTGAAGATGCACCCATATTAGAAGCTGCCTCTGAGGTCCCCACATCAACAAAACCTTGCAACTTCCTCTTTTTCACTTTGGGAGCATCAAAATCCCTCTTCTTCTCAATGTCGACCACAACGCTAGATGAAATAGATCGGTCAAAATCAAAGTAGGGGACATCAGCTCTAGCATAAAGCTTGCTGATAAGAACTAGGAAAGGCATTGAAGTAGAAGGCTGATGAGCTTTCTTCTTAATCACCACAACCACTATCTCTCCAAAATTCACATGAATCTCAAACATGATGCAAGCAATTAAAATGTCCCCCTCAGTGGTAACCTTTTGATCATTCTTGGAGGGAAAGAAATGGGAATGAATGAAATCATACCAAATATTGGCTTCAATACAGAGGTATTATCGAGGAATTTCACCACCAAACGTGGCCCATAGAGGCTCACCCATAGCAATAATATTTGCCACCCATTGTAGCTGGTCACTCTTTATAGCTGCCTTCTCTACGTATGCGATCCCCGGAGCTATAAGTGTATTCTAATAAATGGAATTTAGGGCATATGGAGTGATATCAGACTCTTTTCCCCGAACTATTATAGAGTCCAAGCAAGGAAAGTCTTCAGCCTTTTTCGGGTGCTTCATGGAGTCCTGCTTTACTTGACAGGAGGCATAGAATTTATGTACCAAGTTTGGAAAGTAACCTCCGGGCACATCTAAAAATTAAGACCACTCTCAGTTAATGAACTGTTTGTTGATGTTGGGGAACTCATCCCCAATCCCAGCCAGATTGAAGATTTTCTCCGGTGTGAATGACCAGTTAGCCTTGTACTTGACATAAAATGACCTCATGCCGTCCACACAAAAAAAAATTATTTCCTCCAGATTGACAGGGACTGGAGGAACCTCTGGAGTAGCTACTGGGGCATTTTTCATGGTGGAGATCTTACCCTTGCTTTTGTTCTTGCTGGTGCTTGTGGTTGGCGCTTTAGGGGTGTTTCCCCTGTTAGAAGTCATTGCCTGCAAGAGGATATGAATGCTAAAGAAAACTAATAAAATCTTTTTGTATTTTTCATATGGAATAACAAAAATATTACAAGAAGCTACAAAACTAAAAAGAAACGGAATGCAAAAAGAAAGAAATAGCATTAAGTTGACTGCCAACATATGTGATTCACATACGTTTCACAGGTGGAGACCCGTGACACACATGTGATATTGCACATGCTAGGCAATGAACTGGAAACAAGGGAAGGGACATGCATTGGCCCATGTGTTTTGCATGAGCCAACAGGCGACACGCATATGCTGGCACATGTGCTTGATAGTAAACTAGCAGGGTTTAGCTCTCATCTGCATTTCCATCTGCATTTTACAAGTGAAGACTTGTGACACGCAGGTGGAAAGCAGTCAGTATTATTAACTATCCTCTTTCACTTGCAGTGCACATGTATTTTGTAAGGCAACACTTGTGGAACGCAAGTGCCTAACAGTTAAGACAAAAATTCAAGCACAACAATCCATGCAATGGCAAATAATTGACCAATTTCTAAGTTCAACGGGTACTCCGACTTCTCCAAAAAACTTCACAATCATGGAAATGACCTCAATAAGACAATGTAACATACACTCAATGACTTTCCTTAAGAAGGACATTACCCCATCTATCATCAAAAATATCAAGTCGTATGTTCTATCAATAAAATTACAACAAAATGCAACAATTATCACTTTCACTCAACCAAACCGCTTACTGGATGAATAAAAATCCATAAAATACTCAAGAGCACACTGAATAACAATTTTAGCCTAACACAACAATTTTTCAATCAACACCTGAAGCAATGACGATTTGTCCTTAAGAATGACATCACCCAATCTATCATAGGGCCAAATCATGCATTAGCAATGAGTGGGTTACTCAGACTTCACCTCATCTTAAAATATCAGGCTAAAATCACCACAAACAACATGCATAATCATAAAAAGCAAGATCTATAAATTTTTCACAATCCATCAGAACAAAAAGACCCAATATTGAATTTCAAAATTAGATCCCAAGCATAATAAGGAAATGGTAGATTTCACATAGCATGCTTCACTAAATATACTCCCAAAACAATTAAAAACACCAATTTGATGTAGAGGAGCATACCATAAATGAAAAAATTAAAGTGGGGAGGGAAAATTAAAGCTTTTTGAAGTGCATCAATGGAGACCCAAAAAAGATTTGCCAGAAAACTTGCGGCGGCAATAACGGTGCAGTAGGGTGGTGTGGTGGAAAAGAGAAGAGGTTGAGTGTAGGGAAGGAGCTTTGAGAGTTGAGAAAGATTGTGGGAAAGGATATGTAGGTTTGAGATTTTGTAATGGTGAAGAAAGAGAAAAACATAGGTTGAGGGGTTAAGGAAGAGGGGGAGACGCAGGTCAAAATCTTGTCGGGTTAAGGTCAATGGGTAGGTCACACTTTTTAAACTCATACATGCGCCTGCGACACCACATGCATTTCGCAGGTGACTACTTACTTCTCGCATGTGATAATGCAGGTAATGATTCTCAGCCTCATGGTGCTTAGTTCACTATTTTGGACCTGTAATAGCACATGTTTGCCACAAGTCCCCAAATGTGATTCAGATATGGTTCCGCATATGCCCAAAATTTTTCATCTTCTTTCTGGTATCTTCCTCCAATGGAAGATTCTACCTACGTGCCGCAAGTTGGCACATATTACTCACAGGTGGGACATATGTCCTCTCTTGGAACTTTTTAGCACTTAGTCACTTTTTAATCATTATGAATTCCTATAACAATTAGAAACAACAAAGAAGTGAGGAAAATAAACTAAAACACTTAGGTTGCCTCCCAATAAGCGCTTGATTTTACATCGTGGCACAATGATAGAACCTTAAGGATCAATTTTTGTCCGGAGCCATGCCAATATGATTGGCATAATACAATCCCAAACTCTGTATGTGTCTTTTCAAAAGAGTCACCAACTTGTCCCTTTGCCAAGCATTCAACCCATTGTATGTGAGTAGTGGTCGAGTGTCATGAATACCAATATACACTTCCACCAAATTTGATGGCCTAGGCATGATAAAATCTTTGGGGTCCTTCTTTTCTGGACCATCATACAGAACGAGCTGTTTAGTTGGTGGTTAACCTCCAATCACTGCTGCACAAGGATTTTTAACAAGCTCATCCTTGATGGAAATCACAGATACAACCCGATATTCATTCGAGGGCTTCAACATTCTTGGAACACTGTTGCAGTATTATCGCAAGAAATTTTTAGAGGCTTGGTAATAGTGTCGACAACCCCAAGTCCTGAAATAAAGATTTGCAGCCACAATGCATGAATTGTGGCTTCATAACATGCCATAAATTCTGCTTCCATTATGGATGTAGCAATGACAGATTGTTTAGCATTCTTCCATGATATTGCTCCTTCAGCTAATAGGAACAAGTAATCAAACATGGACTTTTTAGTGTCAGCAAATCCAGCAAAATCTGAATCCGAGTATCTAGTAACTTCCAAGTGATTAGATCTCCTATACATGAGCATGTAATCCTTCATTCCTATCAGGTACCTTAAGACTTTCTTTGCAGCTTTCCAGTGATTTATTCCAAGGTTACTCTGATATCTTCCTAGCATTTCAACTGCAAAACTAATATCCGATCTTGTGCAAGTTTGAACATACATCAAATTTCCTACAATAGAAGAGTAAGAAATTGATTCCATTTCTTTTTGTTCTATATCATTCTTCGGGCATTGTATGAGACTAAATTTGTACCCTTTTTGAATAGGAACCATTCTTGCTGAACAATTATTCATGTTAAATCTCTCTAGAACTCTTTCGATATAGCCTTTTTGAGACAGTCTCAATAATCCTTGTGATCTATCAGGAAATATTTTTATTCCTATCACATAGGATGCCTCACGCATATTTTTCATTTCAAAGTTCATAGAGATAAAATCTTTCATCTCACGCAATATGCCCAAATCATTAGCAGCAAGTAATATATCATGAACATATATGTCACAACTCGATTTCTCAGGTCATGATGGCACCTACAACCTCCAGTAGGCGAACCAATCTGCATAGCCCGGAATGGTTAGTGATAGGCTACTACCTAACTAAAATGCACAATAAGAAGAAATAAGCGAAAGCAGAATGTAAAGGTAGACAAAGCAGAAGCAAAACCCGAATATATAGATAAAGAAAACTACACCAACCCCAAGACTTGGTATCGACAGTACAAAATATTCTAATAGACTACAAGTGTTAGAAGTAACAAAATACAATATAAATCTGTCTCTGAAAGTACAAGGAGCAACACTGCCAAAATATGAGATGTGGTCAAACCCGGGCCGTCGGGAGCTCACCCTAGTCTCGAATATCTCAAAAGATGCATGAGTTTCCAATGCAATCAACGGTGAAAGCTCATACTAATGTCTGCACCAAAAAGATGCAGAAGTGTAGTATGAGAACCAAGACAATGGGTACTCAGTAGGCATCATCGGCCGACTTAGCGTTTAGGATATAAAAACAGTAATAAGCAGAACACAAGAAAGCAGTCACGGAAGTAAGGAAGAAGCACAAGGAACTAGCACAAGGAGAAATCAGCCAAGAGTTACAAGTATACATGCTAGCACAAACATACACAAAACACTGAAATAGAGGTGTAAGGAAGAAGAACGCACCTCGAGTCCTTGAAACAATAGTATATAAAAGGAGAGAGAGTCAGGAACATGGTGGTATACCGGTAACCTCAAGTAAGGAAAAAAAGGAAAACAGTCTAACATAGTCAAGATGGAATCAACAAGCATAAGGAAATCATAACACCAATCCAACATCAAGATAGCATAAGCAGGAATCCTTCTCACAAGTACAACCTTAGGATGGAATAACTAACCCACAATAACCGAGAAATACTACTCAAATCCTGATAAGAATGGAACCAAAAACTCACAATTTGCTCAGAAGGCCACACAAAAGTGCCTTAATAAGATAGGACTCCCTATCCCTCTCAATAATAAAAATCCCACAACCGGAGCCTCAACAGGCTAATAACCGCTAAATCACCAAGAAACAAGGACCATAACCAGCTTTATAAAGAGACAAGAGTAATCTAAACTACCTACAGTCCCAACGGCCGCCCATACAACCAAGGAATGCAATCAAGTGAAAACAAACCCTCTGGCCGCCCATACAACCGGAGCGTACACTGAACACATAGCAAACAAAGGTGGTATCCGAGTTAAATATGCATGATGATGATAATGATGGAACCAGTAATAGTGACTCTGGATGCAACTTCCCCTGACACTTCAGCAGAAGGACCCATGGTGGGACGTGCCCATTATACCTCATCCTACACTGTATAACCCTCTTCTAGCATGCTCGACTTATAGCCAGTTCCTGGAATAGAGGGACCATGGAGGTCCCTGACCACATACAGTAATGAACGCAAAATCTCAGTGAATTAGAACCTCGAAGTATGTGCCCGGAGTTAAATCAGGTCTAAAACAGTAGTAGTAATCTCAAAAGACCCTCTCAAAGGGTGCCTGAAGTATACTCGGGTCAAAATTAGTAAGAAATCAGGTCTAGTGCGCTACCCAGCAGAGCCTAGTATCAGTAGGAAATCAAGTCTAGTGCTCTGCCCAGCAGAGTCTAGTATCAGTAGGAATTTAGGTCTACTGCTCTGCCCAGCAAAGCCTAGTATCAGTAGGAAATCAGTGTGAATTCATCAAAACTCTCATGTCATTATTAGATTATACCAAAAATGGGCCCCCGAGGCCATGCAAGTTTAGGAAAAACCATTTATAATGGCTCACAGCCAAAACGAAGTAAAATATGCAGGGAAAATCTTTTTCATGGATGATACGCTCGCACACAAATATAAATTAGCCCAACGGCTCATAAACATTCCTACCTGCCCTGCACAGGCTCCACAACTACCTAGTAGACATAACCAGCCTAAAATGATATCTTTATGTCTGGAACTCGTGGACATTCCAAAATAACTCACCATCTATGATCCAGAGTCAATACATGGCCACACAGGACCACAAGGGTGATATACAATACTACACGAATGCTACAATCAATGTATGAAGTAAACAGACATAAAAGACGGCCAAGGTCTGGGGTACCAACCTAAAATATCCCACCCAAGGATGCTAATTAATGCAGTTATAGCCTATATACGCAGAGTCTAGGTAGGGAAAGCCATAACCTACCTGTCATATGATGACTAGCTACAGGAACGGCGTTGTCCAGGCTCGAATTGCTCTGGGAAGCTCCAATTTGCAAAAAAAACTATCAATACAATAATCTACATACTAATACGAGACTAACGATATCCATAATGCTATAAACATAATCGGGTCAAAATTCAGGTCACAAACAGGCCTGTGGGCCTCACGATCCAAAACCAAAAATGAAAAATACACATGCGTTCCTCACTATCCCGGGAGCACATGCTCAAAAACTGTGAAGAAACAGACAACAATTGGGGCTCAAAACAACCCTCTCAAGTCAATAATTAAGGATGGAATTTTAAGAAATAATTCTGGAAATTAATCAAAAGAAACTTACCACCATGAGAAGACGAGCTAAGGGAGTGAGAACTCAAAATCCACGATCATACAAAGCTCAAGAGGACAGTTACTATAAGAAATTCCAAGCTTTAAGAATTACAAAAATGGTGGTAGAAACAATGGAGAAGAAACAAATTTTGGGGAAGAAGAACTTACCCAACAACGAGGAATGAGATTTCCCAACAATTTGATGGATTCTCCAAGCTTTAGGATTGATGGGAGCAATTTTGTGGGAGAACTTGGAGTTTAGAGTTGGGAAAAGTGTGACAAACAAGCTGGAAAAATGATGGCCAAAGAATTATATAGCTGCTGGTCTCTGGAAAAACGATCGCGCTGAAGGAAACATCACAGACCAGCGCTATCGCGCTGAAGGGAAAACACAGACCAGCGCAATCGAGCTAAAGGAGCACGATCGCGTTGAAGGCCACCAGAAGCAGAAAAAACCAGCAACAACTAAAACTTCTATGGGGCATTCCGGGCACAATCGAAATCCGATACTCAAAAACAAGTAGTGCTATTAGAGTTTAAATGACGTTATGGACTCAACGGAATTGATGAAACTCCCATATGAGTTCGTTTCGATAGAATGTTAACCCAAGTCAACACTAACTAACGCCAACCAAACACCCTAAATAAGCCCGGATCACCTGGGACCTGAACCAACCAACTACCTAACACAAACTCGGCATTCCAGACCTAACAACGCTGACTGAATTTCCATTAGAGGCTGTCACCTACAAATGTTGACCAAAGTTAACCAAACTAGCCCAACTGACTTGAAAACACAGAAAGAGAGAGAATTCCAAGCTGAAAAGCTCCTGAATCCCGAACAAAGGTCCTTCTAGACTGGTCCTTCCGAGCACGTTCACCAAGAATGTTGACTAAAGTTATGTTTTAAACGCTTAAAGCTCTAAAACAAAAAACGGCCAAAAAGACCAAACCAACAGCCCAGGCACCAAACTACCAGTTCCAAAAAGCCATAAATGACGGGGCCGCTACAAGCTAGCTCTAACAATACAAGAAAGGCGAAAACACAAAAATGATCGGAAGGGTCATTATATCATCAACTACTAAAAAGACTCTCGTCCCCAAAAGTCAAGAAAGAGGGAAAAACTAGAGATTTAAGAATAGCGGATGCACAACCCGCACTACTCTCTGGGACAACTCAGGTAGCCTCTTCGACAAGATGGCACCCAACAGAACGAAACCACAAAAGGCAACCAAGCCTGCACTTCATACTAGCCAAGCTAGATTCCAAACTTAAACTCCAAAACTCCAAGGGACTGCCAACCCAAATGGAACCTCGAGAATCTCAACTGGAAAGCACCGACACAATATCGAAAACCGAGAAGCAAGGCGATCAACACAAAGAACTTGAATCTTCGAAACCACAACCATGTTTACCAAGAAAACCAACAACAAAAACTCTAACTCATGAACCTGTTGATCTGTAAAACCTTTTTAGTCTGAACAGAATCCTTTCGAACCATAACAGGAAGTTGCATACAAGTCAAACACTCAACCACCCTTAAAGCATCAACTGACACACTGGAGATCCACAGTTCCTGCTTATACTTCATGATGAACGAAGCCACCCTTTATACTCAAGCTCTTTCCAAGCCAAGTTATAGCCTACTAGACTTTTCTATCCAAGATAACAACCCGTACCATATCACCGAAGATTGGAGTTACCTGGCCTGACTGGCCACTAATAAACAAACGAACACTTTTGATAAAATCAAACTCGATAACTGAACCCAACTGAACAACCCATCAGAACCCGACTAAAGTTTGCACAATAGGGTAAGAAGAGTCATGTATGAACACCCTGTGTTGATGGAGAAACTTCAAAACTGTAGAATGAACCCAACTTTGCTGTACCGTATCCAGTCTAAATCAACTGGAAGCAAATGAACCAGGGCAACCTGCCCAAACAGACCCAAACCAAAACCAAAACCTTGCGAGGAGTGTGGTAAGCCTACCACAAAGTCCGTAACCATCACTAAGCCCCAAACTCTGAGAAACACTGCTGCTACTCCGAATACTCAAACACCATTCAGCTTTGATATCACCTTATAACTCCCACCTCAGGAAAAAGTCCACCATGCCACGAATATCAAGTCAAAACACCCCGTAGATGAAGGAAAAGGTGCCTGGGGTGCAAGTTTGCTAGCTAGCTATAGAAATTATTGTATACACCTTCAACTCCTCCCTTTGGCTCGAATCAACCGCTCTACTCTACCAGCACACAGACCCACCATCCTGAAGTATACCACATACCGTACTTCTAATCCACAATGGTCGAGTCTTACCAATACTGGAATCCCACATAAACGATAACCCTTGAAGAATCAACTAAACAAGCTTCCCAACTCTTGGCAAATGAATTATGATCACCAGTCTCTAAGTATCAATAGAACTCAAAATAGCCTCGCTGCCTCAACCCGCACAACTTGATCACATAAAGCATACACCACTGCTGAACTTCGAACTTACACCGCTGAGTTTGTACAACCAGGGTAGAAGGAACCTCGTACTAATTAGAACACCATTGATATCTGGAATGTCCAGCCTAACTCAAAGGTTAGCCAAGGACTAGGTATCCAAGAAAAAATATCCCCTATAATGGAAAATGGGTACACTAAGTTATCCGAACTTGATGCCTTCCAACCCAAGAAGCTGCAACCAAAAGAACCAACCACGAACAATCTGGAGTAGTTTGCTAGCCCACGATTCTGAAACCCAACTTTAATGTTGCCAACCAAAGCCTTTGTCGAACCCGTATGCTACCAATGAACCCTTAGGAACCAAAGCCAATTAGGCTTGAATATGCAAGTTGACAAAACCGCAGCTGCTACTGAAATCTCAAACCAATCAAAGGAAAATCAACTGTAATCTATAACCGGCTAAATAATATCACCAATACACGATCCCAAATCAAACCTTCATCATCACCTTAGTCAACTACTAAAACACATAAGCACGAATAAGGAGTCATCTCCATCTTTTTTCCCCTAAACAAAACCTTTTCGTAGCATATACTGGACCTTACAACTCCTTCTCAAATAAAATCTGGAGCCATTACCTTCGTTCTCACCTCTATATTGCCAAACTCAATAAAGCAGGAGAAGAATGGGCAGGATGCCCAATTCACCTAAAATTCCACGAGTACAACTCAACCACGAGGCTAAGGTTAACACTTAGTAAAAAATGCTAAAGCCAAAACTCAATCACAATGCCACAATCAAAGGCTCAACAAGAGGACTACGATCAAAGTTCATTCCAACTAGAACCAGGGTAAACGATAAGAAAACCTAACTGGACAAGAAACTGAGGGAGACTATGGGAACAACCCACATACCTGCCAACCTTCTAAACCAACCAAATAATGAGGGTCAATTCTAATCACCCGAAAACAAAACCAATCTATGCATGCTAGCATAACTGACACCTCTAGACTTAAGACAAAGACCAAACTCTGGCACAACCACCAGTAACACCAAACCAATACAAGGACTTCTAGCAATGCTAGAAAATAGCCTAGGAAACAACCATCTAGGACCTCTCAACAAGGAAGGCTCAATCACAAGTCTAGAATCACAGCGAAACAAGGATAAACCCAACCAAAAATAGAACAACAAGAACTACCCATAAGCTATAACTCCGAGTAAAACACCTCACAAGAATGACTCACCCCCATCCACTACTAAGGAATATACTACCATGAAAACAACGCATAAATGCTACAACCCAGAAATTAAACAACTAAACAAGTAGTAGGTAGGCATATAAGCAATTAAATGACAGAAAGGATAGAAACATAACGCGAGCAGGACTATCATAAGTTGAAGGTAACAGGAGCCTTACCTGGAACAACGATATTAGGAACCTCTAACTCAGTCCCACCAAGAGGGGCATCAACCTGATGGTGTCTAAAACTGGCTGGAGTATTTGAAGCTTAAGGCTTTATCATCCCTCGACGAGGATAGTCTCAAGCATAATGTCGCATCACCCCATAACTATAGCAACCCAAAGAAGCTCTACTCTGACGCACAGTGCCTACCAACTCTGGATGGATACGTGAACCACCCGGCTGAAAGCCACCTCTAACCATCCAGGGACCACCCCTGCAACCCTGTACACTACCTTTTGCTACCTGGGTACCACCCCTACTACCCTGTACTCCATCTCTGGCCGGTGGCATTGAAGCCCTGGGAGATAACACATGTTGACCCTACTGACTGGAAGGCAGAATCGCGGGACAATTCCTAACCAAGTACCCATGCTCCCTGCATAATTAACAAACCTTACCAAGTGGAGTCTGACGGGATGATCATACTAGACCTGATCGGCCATCACAGCCTGCACACTCTGAAGGCAAATATCGAAGAATATGATCTGTACCCTGCCTACTCTGCTCAACATGTCCTGTACAAACACCCTCTGGAAACTGTGGAGCAACTGAAACCATCCTGGTAGATAAGAAGAAGTGGAACCTATATCTAGTAGAGAATCCCCCACCTCGAGTCTGAAAACCTTGAAAACTATCCTGGCGATGATGTTTCTTAGCACTACCTCCATAAGCCTCACGTCATAAACCCTCAATAGCCCAAGCATGATCTACTACCTGAAGGAAGGTCATCCTAACTGTAACCAAATGCTCGGTTGCCAAACAGAGCGATGAAATCAAACCTCCAACAAAGATCTTAACCCTATAAAACTCTAATGGATCAGTCCTAGAAGTATGCCTAACCATCTCGTGAAATCTCGCCTCATAGTCCAATACCGACATACAACCCTGCTGAAGAACTGGAGGCTCAACCCTAAATGAAGACTAGTCATGGAATCGGGTACTGAATCACCCACCAGAGGACTCAGAGTTCTAGCCACGATTCCCTGAAGAACTGGAGTCGCTATAAATCCAATCGAAGGCTAGGCTGACCCCACACCCCCTATCTGGTGTGGTATACTCTCAATATGAAGTCCTGGCACTGACGGAAGCATTAAAGAAATAGGCACAGAAGCCTCGACACCAACCTCTATTGATCTCGCCTTGAGCATCTGAGAAGGAATGAAACAACCAAAGTCTAGAAGTCAATAGAGCCAGGAACGCACAAGAAGATGAAACTTTTCCTAACAATGCCCTGTAGCCTCTCGCAGATAGGATACATACGTCATCGTACTAATTCACGAGACTCTATGTAGACATTTGCTTCTATACCACGACGCCGGTGAACCTATAGCTTTGATACCAAGCTGTCATGACCCAATTTCTCAGGTCATGATGGAACCTACACCCCCCAAAGTAGGCTAACCAATACCCGTAGCGTGGAATGTTTAGTAATGGGTACTACCTAACAAAACTGCACAATAAGCAGAAATAAGCGGAAGCAAAACTCAAATATATACATAAAAAAACTACACCAACTCCAAGACTTGGTATCGACAGTACATAAGCTTCTAATTGAATACAAGTACTAGAATTAACAAAATACAATATAAATCTGTCTTTGAAAGTACAAGGAGCAACAGTGCCAAAAGATGAGATGTGGTCAAACCCCGACCGTCGAGACCTCACCTTAGTCTCAAATATCTCAAAAGCTGCACGAGTCTCCAATATGATCAACGACAAAAGCTCACACTAATGTCTGCACCAAAAAGATGCAGAAGTGTAGTATGAGCACCAAGACACTAGGTACTCAGTAGGCATCATCGGCCGACTGAGCGCATATAAGATATAAAAATAGTAATAAGCAGAACACTAGAAAGTAGTCATGGAAGCAAGGAAGAAGCACAAGGAACTAGCACAAGGAGAAATCAGCCAAGAGTTACAAGTATACATGCTAGCACAAACATATACAAAACACAGAAACACATATGTAAGGAAGAAGAACACACCTGGAATCCTTGCAATAATAGTATAAAAAGGGAGAGAATCGGGAACATGGAGGTATACCAGTAACCTCAAGTAAAAGGAAAAGAAGAAAAACAGTCTAACATACTCAAGATGGAATCAACAAGCATAAGGAAATAATAACACCAATCCAACTTCAAGATAGCATAAATAGGAATCCTCCTCACAAGTACAACCCTAGGATGGAATAACTAACCCACAATAACTGAGAAATACTACTCAAATCCTAAAAAGAATGGAACCAGAAACTCATAATCTTCTCAGAAGGCCATACAAATGTGCCTCAATAAGATAGGACTCCCTAGCCATCTCAATAATCAAAATCCCACAATCGGAGCCACAACAGGCTAATAACAGCTAAATCACCAAGAAACAAGGACCATAACCAGCTCTATAAAGCGACAAGAGTAATCTAAACTACCTACAGTCCCAACGACCTCTCATACAACTGAGGAATGCAATCAAGTGAAAACAAACCCTCCAGCGCCCATACAACCCGAGCATACACTGAACATACAGAAAATAAGGGTAGAATCCGAGTGAAATATGCATGATGATGATAATGATGGAATCGGTAATGGTGACTCTGTATGCACCTCCCCCCGGCACTTCGGTAGGAGGACCCATGGTGGGACGTGCCTGCTATACCTTATCCTACACCGTATACCCCTCTTCCAGCACGCTCGTCGTGTAGCCAGGTCATGGAACAAAGGGCCCATAGAGGTCCCTGACCACATACAATAACGAATGAAAAATCTCAGAGAATCAGAATCTCGAAGTATGTGCCCAGAGTTGAACCAGGTCTAAAACAGTAGTAGTAATCTTAAAAGACCCTCTTAAAGGGTGCCGAAGTATACTCGGGTTTAAATCAGTAAGAAATTATGTCTAGTGCTCTTCCCAGCAGAGCCTAGTATCAGTAGGAAATCAATGCGAAATCATCCAAAATCTCATGTCATCATTAGATTATACCAAAAAGGGACCCCAGGGTCATACAAGTTTAGGAAAAACCGTCTATAGTGGCTCGCAGCCAAAATAAAGTAAAACATACAGGGAAAGCCTTTTTCATGGATGATATGCTCGCACACATATATAAATTAGCCCAATGGCTCACAAACATTCCTACCGGCCCTGCAAACAGGCTCCACAGCTACCCACCAGACATAACCAGCCTAAAAGGATATCTCTATGTCTGAGACTCGCAGACATTCCCAAACAACCCACCATCTATGTTCCAGAGTCAATACAAGGCCACATAGGACCACAAGGGTGATATACAATACTACACGAATACTACAATCAACGTATGAAGTAAACAGACAGAAAATATGGGCAAGGTCTGGGGTACCAACCTAAAATAGCCCACCCAAGGATGCTAATTAATGCAGTTATAGCCTATATACGCAGAATCTAGGTAGAGAAATCCATAACCTACTTGTCATCTGATGACTAGCTACGGGAATGGCGTTGTCCAGGCTCAAACTGCTCCGAGAAGCTCCAATTCACAAAACCACTATCAATACAATAATCTACACATTAATACGAGACTAATGATAGCCTTAATTCTATAAACATAACCGGGTCAAAATTTGGGTCACAAATAGGCCCATGGGCCCCATGACCTGAAACTGGAAACGAAAAATACATATGTGTTCCGCACCATCCCGGGAGCACATGCTCAAAAATTGAGTGGAAATGGACAACAATTGGGGCTCAAAACTTCCTGCTCAAGTCAAGAATTAAGGATAGAATTTCAATAAATAATTCCATAAATTAATCAAAAGAAACTTACCACCACGAGAAGACGACCTAAGGGAGTGAGAACTCAAAATCCATGATTATGCAAAGCTCAAGAGGACAGTTACTACAAGAAATTCCAAGATTTAAGAATTACAAAAATGGTGGTAGAAACAATTGAGAAGAAACAAATTTTGGAGAAGAAGAACTTACCCAACAACGAGGAAACGAGATTTCCCAACAATTTGATGGATTCTCCAAGCTTTAGGCGTGATGGGAGAACTTGGATTTTAGTGTTGGGAAAAGTGTGAGTAACAAGCTGGAAAAATGAAGGCCAAAGAATTATATAGTTGTTGGTCGCTGGTCAGCGCTATCGCGCTAAAGGAGCGAGATCGTGCTAAAGGAGCGCGATCGCGCTGAAGGAAATATCATAGACCAGCGCTATCGTGCTGTAGGAGCACTATCGCGATGAAGGCAAAAACACAGACCAGTGCAATCACGCTAAAAGAGAGCGATCGCGCTAAAGGTCACCAGAAGCAGAAAAAACCAGCAACAACCAAACTTCTACAGGGCGTTCTGGACATAATTAGAACCCGATACTAAAAAACAAATAGTGCTATTAGAGTGGAAATAACGTTCTAAACTTAATAGAATCAATGAAACTCCCATATGAGGTCATTTTGGAAATTATTTTACCCTAGTTAACACTAACTAACGCCAACTAAATAGACGAAATAAGCTCGGATCACTCGGGACTCAAACCAACCAACTACCTAACATAAACTCGGCATTATGGAGCTAACGGCACTGACAAAATTTCCATCCGAGGCTGTCTTCTCTGAATGTTGACCAAAGTTAACCAAACCAGCCCAATTGGCATGAAAATAGAGAACGAGAGAGAATTCCAAGCTGAAAAGCTCCCGGATCCTGACCAAAGGTCCCTCTAGACCAAAGTCCTGCTCTGGAGCTAACGGAACTGTCGGAACTCGATTCCGAGCATGTTCACCAAGAATGTTGACTGAAGTCAACGATTTAAAAAGCTTAAAGCTCTAAAACAAGGAATGGCAAAAAAGGCCAAACCAACGGCCCAAGCATCAAACTACCGGTCCCAGCAAACCATAAATGACTTAGGGCCACTACAAGCAATCTCTAACGGTACAAGAAAGGAGAAAACACGAAAATGACTTGAAGGGTTATTACAATATAGGACTAATATAAACTTACTCCCATTGATATTTTGGTATATACATCGATCAACGGTATTCTTCTTAAACCCAAAAGATGTAATGGTATCATTAAACTTTATATACCATTATCGTGAGGCTTGTTTGAGTCTATATATTGACTTATTTAGCCTACACAACATTTAACCTTTTCCTTTAATTTTAAAACCTTCTAGTTGGTCCATATAAACTTCCTCCTTGAGGTCTCCATTAAGAGAGAGAGTTTTCACATCCATTTGGTGTAACTCTAAATCATAATGAGCTACTAGCCATCCTGGACTTGAACCAGAGACCTCGCCCGTGAAGTAAATCATAGCACCTACGGTCTAACCAATTGGTAGAGAATCAATAGATTCCTTTTCGGAAGCGATTCATCCTTCCCGAACGCATCATACAACTCTCTGTTGTACTGCGCTCTCCAAGTGTGCTTTTTCCCCCCTTCTTCCTTACCCTGGCAAGACTTTTTGAAATAAATCCGATGAGAATAAAAAAGAAGGCGTTAAGAGACCCTCCTGGCCCAACCCTAGACACTCTAAGATCCTTTTTCAAACCTGCTCCCATTTTGATTTGGAGTCAAGAAAAAAATGGCTCGAATAGTACGATCCCTCTGTCACCCCAGAATGAAAGGGGTGATATCATAGTTCTTGGTCTGTGAAGATGCGTTGTTAGGTGCTCCATTTTATTTTCCCATTGAGGCCTAACCTAAATCTGTGCTTTTTCTTTGAGACCGGTGAAAATATCTCTTTATAATCAATGCCTCCCTTTTGATTATATCCCTTGGCAACAAGTCTGGCTTTATATCTTCAACCTTACCATTTGAATCGCGTTTGGTCTTAAAAGACCCACATACGCTCGATTCTTTTAGAACTTTCTAAGTATTTAATAAGATCCCAGACTTTATTGTATTCCATGAATTTTAACTCTTCTTTCATGGCATCAGTCCATTTATTAGACTAACTATTTTCTATGGCCTGTGAAAATAAAACCGAATCTTTATTAAGTCCAATGTCAAAATTTGACTCTTGCAAATAAATAACATAATCATCTATAATGGCCGATTTTCTTTCTCGTTGAGATTTTCTTAATGGCACTATTTGTGGTTCATTTACGTCAGATATTTGTGAGTTAGTTCCTTCTTGAAATGTTTCACCCAAATATTGTTCAACATTATCAAAGTCTTCTTCGATAAGAGGAACAACATTTCTTTCACGACCCGATTTCTCGGTCATGATGGCACCTACAACCCCCCAGTAGGCGAATCAATCCCCGTAGCCTTAAATGGTCAGTAATGGGCTACTATCTAACAATCTAAGTGGAAGAAAAGTTAATAAGCGAAAGCAAGGGAACAAGATGAAGAAAATAGATAACAGGAGTAATATATACAATGCGGAAGCCAAACCAAACCCAAAACCTGGTATCATAGCTTATAAGTGTCGGATCTACATAAGGAGTACAAGGGTCCAAAACAATATATACAAAGTTGTCTCTGAGTAGAAATAGAGTACATAATCAAAAGATAACTAAACGCTAAGCTCCGGTCGCCAAGAGCTCACCCTCAGTCCAGAATATCACCAAAAACATCTTCTCTCACGAGTCTCCATGACCTAACAACGATGGCCCACACTAGGATCTACACCAGAAGATGTAGAGTGTAGTATGAGCACCCAATGCGAAGCATAAGGTACCCAGTAGGTATCATAGGCCGACTGGGAACATATAAGATAAAAGCGTAGTAACAGACATAATAGAAGCAATTAGTCACGAAAATCAATGAAAAAGCACACATGAACTAGCCCAGAGGGAAGACAACAGAAATAACATACAAGGCTAGCAAGTAGAATATATACACACAACAGGCACATGTGAAACTAAGAAATAACGCACCTGGGATCCTTGCAATAACAGTATATACATAATAAGTTTTAGAAATGGACTGTATACCGGTAACCTCAAGTACAAGGAAGGGAAGAGGAGAATAAAGATATACATGCTCGAAAACAGGAATAAATAACCCAACTAATCATACCAATTTCAACTCCAACAAGTAACAACTTAGCCGTATATAATCTTATAAGGATAACCGTAACAGGGGATAACACCACGATAAAGTAACAAGAGCCTACCTACTATCCCTGGACTGCCCATATAACCGAGGAATGCAAACAAGTGAAAACAAAACCCTCCGGTTGCCTATACAACCAGAGCGTACACTCAACAAATAGTAAACAAGGGTGGAACTTCAAACACTGAATGATATGATGCATGATAACCTTAAGGTGGAATAGAAAAATCTGTATGTACCACCTCCGGTGCCGATCAGGCACAACAGGTAGGTTCCATGGAAGGAAAATGCCCGTATACCTCTACTCCAGTGTATACCCTCCCTCCGACACACGCAACCCAAATCCTCAGGCCCGGAATGGCAAGGTCCATGGAGGTCCCGGAGCCCATACTAAAACTCAGTATCAAAACATGTCATTCAAAAGCAAGTCCGGGATCAAGATAAAGACCGAGTATCGAATATGCATGCCCAGACCCTGTCCAGGACTAAAATAGTGGGAAAAATGTCTCAAAAACCCATCCAAGGGTGCCTGGGCAAAACCGAGTCTAAACAGTAGCAAGTCATCTTAGGTGTTCGGTCCGACTGAGGCTAAAAATCATCCCATTTTAGTAAGAAACTAAACTAGAACCCCGGCCCTGTTGAATCTAGCGTTAATAGTAAAATTGGTGATAAAAATCATAATTTAAGCTTCTTTTACCCCAAGAATATTCACAAGTTAAGTCAAACCATTTCCAATTCATTTCCATCGAAAATGGCCCCCCGGGGCCATGCAAAGTTTAGAAAACAATTCCAGTAGGCCCGAATCCAAACCTATAGTAAAACATGGATAAATCCTCTTTATATGCATGGAAATGATCAACATAAATAGCCACCCAGGAGCTCACATTCGACCTATCGGCCCTGCACAGGCTCATATCGCTCTATAACACGGATAGCAAGCATAATATCACGATAACAATGCATGGGACTCACGGGCACCCCCTTAATAACCAACCGTCTATGTTCCATACTTAAAACAAGGCCACACAGGACCATAAGGGTGATAACATAAACTACAAAGAATACTACACACAACAGAGAGAAAAAACGGGGGTGAATCATGGAAAAGCAGTCAGGGTCTGTGGTACCAACCTAATAACCTAACCCAAGGATGCCAGCTAGTACAATTTTATCTGATATATGCTAAGTCTAGGGTGTTTAGACTGTAACCTACCTGTCGTCCAATGACAAGCTGCTAGGACAACAAAATCTAAGCTCGAATCGCTCCGAAAAACCTCGAACAATGATCAAACTATCAAAAACATAAATAATACATTAAAATGAGTATAACGATAGCCATATCACTACAATTGTAGCCGGGTTGAAAAATCCGAGTCAAAAGTGGATACGCGGGGCCCATAATCCAAAACCAAAAATGAAAAGAAGCACGATAACCACAACGATGCCAAGAAGGCATGCTCCAAAATTGAGCACAATTGGCCGAGAGAAGGGTGCCAAAATAGCCTGCTCAAGATGGAGATAAAAGATAGAATTCAAGAATAAAAACTGGAAATTAGGAAAGGATTACTTACCAAAACGATGGAATTTAAGCCAAGACGGAGAATTCTTCACACCCACGATCATGCACGAGCTAGGAGGCAGCTACTAGAATAATTTTCCAAGCTTTGGGGATGAGCAACAATGGTGGAGTTTCAAGTAAACAAAAGGAAAAGCATGTTGGGGAAGAAGCTTACCAATACTCGAAGGACCACGGATAATTGAAGAGTAAAAGATTTCCCAAGTCTAGGATTGATGTGGTGCAATTTGGGAGAGTGTTTTAAGAGTTTAGAGTGAGAAAGTTGAGAGAAGTAAGGATGGAAAACAAAGAAGAAGCCTTTTTATAACTGCTGGAAAATGGCCAGTGCCATAGGCACTCAAGGCCTGCCACAGGCCAGCGCGATGACGCTGCCTGGGCACCGTTGGTGCTCAAGGCCTACAACTCCAGAAAACCAGTTGCACAAAACTTCTCCACGGGGTATTCCAGGCATAATCACTTATCGATATTCAAACACCAATAATGCTAATAGAGTGGAAACGATGTTTTGGACTCAGTGGAATGGACAAAACTTCTATACAAGGTCATTTCGGAGAAATGTTGACCCAAATAAATACTAATGAATATGAACCCAAAGACTCAAAATGAGCCCCGCTCACCCAAGACCCAAACCAATCGCCTTCCTAACCCAAACCTATCATTCTGGAGTAGATGGAATCATCGGATTTTTAATCCGACACTTCGATAATCGAAAGCCACCCAAAGTTACACTTTCAACTCCAAATGGCCTAAAAACAGAGAAAACAACACAAAACCCACATCAGAAGATCTCAGGCCTCAACTGAAGGTCCAACTAGACCAAACTGAATGCTACGGAGATAACAAAACTGTCAGAATTCAATTTTGAGCATGTTAGCTAAGAATGTTGACTAAAGTCAATGATATTCTAAGTTAAATCTCTAAAATATGCAAAAAGGGTAAAACAACCAAACGAACAATCAGGGCACTAAACTACTAGTCCCAGCAAGCCATAAATGACTTGGGGCCGCTATAGAAAAGCTCTAACATTACAATGAATGCGTAAATATGAAGATGACCGGAAGGGTCATCACAACATCCACTACTAAAAAATGACTTTCGTCTTCAAAAGTCAAGAAGGAAGGAGTACTTGAAGGCTCGAACAACTGCGGATACTGAGCACGCAACTCACTCTCGGTCTCCCAAGTAGCCTCTTCAACTAGATGATGCCTCCACTGAACTTTCACAACCAGGATCTCCCTAGATCTCAATCTTCTGATATCTCTATCCAGAATAGCTATCGGCTCTTCCACCAATTAAAAACTCTCGTCTAACTAAACCGAATCCCAATGTAACACATGAGACTCCTCTGGCACATACTGATGCAACATGAGACATGAAAAATTGGATGAACAGTTAAAAACATTAGAGGCAAAGCTAACATGTAGGCAACACTACCAACCCTCTCTAGAATCTCAAATGGCCCAATAAACCTGGGGCTAAGCTTGCCCCGCCTACCAAATCTTATCACGCCCTTCTTGGGCGATACTCGAAGGAAAACCAAGTCACCAACACTGAACTCCAAGGCACGAAGTCTACGATCAGCGTAGCTCTTCTGCCTACTCTGGGATGCTCTAAGTCTTTCCTAAATCAAACGGACTCAGTCCAAGGAATCCCTAAGCAAATCTGTACTCTGTGGTCTGGACTCCAAGCCATCAAACCATCCAATCGGCAATCTGTAATGCCTACCATACAAGGTCTTAAAAGATGCCATATCGATGCTCGAATGGAAACTATTATTATAAGCAAACTCGGCCAAAGGCACAAACTGATCCCATGAACCCCAAAGTCAAGAACACAAGCCGGAAGCATGTCCTCTAGAACTTGAATGGTCCTCTCGGACTGGCCATCTATCTGAGCGTGGAAAGCGGTACTAAGCTGAACCTCCGTACCCAAATCCCTCTGTATAGCTCTCCAGAACTGAGATGTAAACTGTGTGCCGTGGTCTGAAATGATAGAAGCTGGGACCCGTGCAACCGAACAACCTCACCAATGTAAATCTGAGCTAACCTCTCAACAACGTAGGAAGTATGAATCGGCAAGAAGTGGGCTGACTTAGACAGTCAATACACAATCACCCAAATGGAATCAAAACCCTGAGAAGTACGAGGCAAACCAATAACAAAGTCCATAGTAATACCTTCCCATTTCCACTCAGGAATGGGAAGTCGCTGCAATAGGCCACCCGATCTCATGTGCTCGAACTTCACCTGCTGACACTTCAAGCACCGAGATACAAACTCTGCTATGTCCCACTTCATACCACACCACCAGTAAAGCTATCTTAAATCTCTATACATCTTCAACGCACCAGGATGAATGGAGTATCTAGAATAATGTGCCTTATGGAGTATCAACTTTATCAAATCACCAACCCTCAGAACACAAAGTCGACTATCAAACCTCATATTTCCATTAGAACCCAAAGTAGCTCGGCTGGCCTCACCCCAAGCTACCTAATCTTGAAGGTCACACAAACTCTGATCCTCAAACTGTTGGCTCTGAATCTGATCAACTAGAGTAGAACAAACCTTAACACTGGCAAAAACTTTGCTAGGATCCGACAAGTCAAGCCTAACCAATCAGTTAGCCAAGGACTGGATGTCCAAGGCCAATGGTCACTCAGAAACTGAAAGTTAAGCTAGGCTGCCCATACTCATTGCCTTCCGACTCAAGGCATCCGCTACCATGTTTGCCTTGCCTGGATGGTATAGAATAGTGAAATCATAGTCCTTCAGTAGCTCAATCCATCTCCTCTACCTCGAGTTCAGCTCTCGCTGACTCGCATTGTATTGAAGACTACGATGGTCAGTGAATATCTCATAGTGAACTCCATATAAGTAGTGCCTCCAGATCTGGAGTGCGAAGACTACCGGAGCCAACTCTAAGTCATTAGTGGGGTAGTTGCGCTTGTGAAATTTCAGCTGTCTCAATGCATATGCTATCAATCAATCCTGCTGCATCAACACACAACAAAGACCAACCCCTGAAGCATCACAATACACGGAGAAACTCTGACTCTTAACCGACAAAGTCAAAACTGGAGCTTAAGTAAATAAGGACTTGAGCCTCTAAAAGCTATCCTCGCACTGGTCCAACCACTGAAATGGAACATCCTTCCTAGTCAGCATAGTCAAGGGTGCTGCTATGGAAGAAAATCCCTCAATGAACCGTCTGTAGTACCCGGCTAAACCAACAAAGTTGCAAACCTTGGTAGGAGTAGTAGGTCGAGGCCAATAACAAACCGCATAAATCTTACCCGGATCAACCCTAATCCCATCCTTAGACACCACGTGTCCTAGGAATGCAACTGACTCAAGCCAAAACTCACACTTTGAGAACTTGGCACAAAGTTGATGATCTCTCAAAGTCTAAAGTACAGTCCTCAAATATTGCTCATGCTCGTCCCTACTCCTCGAGTATATCAGAATGTCATCAATAAAGACTATCACGAATATATCAAAGTACGGTCTAAGCACCCTATACATCAAATCAATAAAGGCTGTGGGGGTATTAGTCCACCCAAAATACATCACCAGGAACTCATAGTGGCCATAACGTGTCCTGAATGCTGTCTTAGGGATGTCCTCTGCCCTAATCCTCAACGTATGGTAGTAGGACCTCAAATCAATCTTCGAAAACACAGCTAAACCCTGGAGCTGATCAAACAAGTCATCAATCCTCAGCATCGGATACCTATTCTTCACTGTCACCTTATTCAGCTGCTGATAGTCAATACAAATCCACATCGACCCATCATTCTTCTTCACGAAGAGGACACGAGCACCCCAAGGAGACATACTCAGTCTAATGAACCCCTTAGCTAACAAATCCTGGAGCTGCTCCTTAAGCTCTCTGAACTCAGAAGGAGCCATACGGTAAGGAGGAATAAAAATGGGCATGGTGCCTGGTTCTAACTCAATGGCAAAATCAACATCTCTCTCAGGTGGAAGGCCTGGCAGGTCGGTAGGAAATACATTTAGGAAGTCTCTAACCATAGGAACAGACTCAGGAGATGAAGGGTCAGCACTAGCATCTCAAACATATGCTAGATAAGCTAAACACCCACGGGAAATCAACTTTCTAGCTCAAAGACAAGAGATGATCCCAGACGGTGTGCATCTGAGAGAACCCTTTCACATAACCGGGGATACACCAGGCACGACTATGGTAACGTTCTTGGCATAACAATCCAAAACCACATGGTGAGGGGATAAGCAGTCCATGCCCAGTATCACATCAAAATCTAACATGTCAAGGATAATCAAATCACCCCAAGTCTCCAAATCACCAACAGAAATCATGCAAGATCTCACAATCCGATCCACTACTAAAGAATCTCCTACTGGGGTCGAAACAGAAACAGGAACAGGAACAAATAATGGCTCACTAGCCAACCACAAATAAGGAAAAAAGTAGGCAGATACATATGACCAAGTGGATCCAGGATCAAATAAATCAATGGCAGACTGATGGCATACAAAAATCATACCTGTAATCACGGCATCCAAGGCCTCTGCCTCCGGTCACCTAGGGACCACATAGAACTGACGACGAGCTCCACCTGCCCGACCACCATCCCTACCACCTGCCCTGCCACATGGGGCACCACCCCTAGCTTGTCCACCACCCCCTCTAGCCAGAGGTTGAACTTCTCATAGAGTCTCGGCCGACTGCACTATACCCTGCTAGGGGCAATCTCTAGCAAAATAACCAACCACACCACAAGTAAAACAAGCCCCTGATGACCTACTCAGTCAGGATTAATCAGCAGAACCTGTATGGCAACCACCGGCTGATGCCCCAGAAGCTGTACCCCTCGAAGACTGACCGCTGTATCCCTGATGGCTGCTCTGACCCTGCTCAAACTGGGTACTACTGGAAGTCTGAAATGAAGCCTAAATTGGTCAGCTAGACTGATCCTGGTGCTGCTGTGGCTGATAACCTCGGCCCCACTGGCCTGAACCTCTACCACCATGTTAGGAACTACTGTAGCCACCCTGATGTCGAGGCCTCTTATCTCTAGCCCCCTGATCATGTAGCTGTAAATCCTTCACAGTATGGCATAGTTTGCGATAGCCTGAAATAACCGACCACCGGCAACAGATATCTCAACTGGCTTCCTAATCTCTGGCCTCAAACCCCATACAAATCTATAAATCCTATCTACCTCGGTAGGAATAAACATAGCTCTAAATGGTGCTAGCTGATGAAAATGGGTCTCATACTCCGAGACAGTCATAGAATCCTGCATAAGCCGAGTAAACTGCTTTCTGTGATGCTCACAGTCACTCTAAGGAAGGAACTTGGCCATAAAGACCTCATAGAACTCAGACCAGGTCAAATGAGGCGATGTAGAAGATCTTCAAGCAACCTGTACCCTCCACCATAACTTCACTGGGACCTCAAGCTGATAAGTGGTGTAACCTACTCCGTGAGTCTCCAACAAACCCAGATGGTGCAGCATCTCCTCACATGTAGTAATAAAATCAAGTGAGTCCTGACCCGATGTACCATCAAATCTCGGTTGTGCCAATCTCAAGAACCTACCCAATGCCTTATGCTCCCCATCTATCATAGTTGGGCAAGGGGTAAGAGGATGTGCAACTGAAGGAATCAGAACAACCTCAACACAGGGAGCTACAGTAGCAGGTTGGGCTCCTGAACTCTGAACACCCAGGGCTGCCCCCTGAGCGGGCGTCTGTGCTACCTTCGAAGGACTATCTCCAATCATACCCAACAGCTGAACAAGTAGACCCCTAATATCCAAAGACTGAGCTGGGGCTGAAGCTTGCACAGAAACTGGTAATGGAATTGGTACTGGAGCTGGTGGTACCTGGGCTGCCCCTGGGTCTACATGCTGCTGCTCTGGAGCAAACTTTGGCTCGTAGTCATACTCGGGCTCTACCTCAAATCTAGCAGCTCTAGATGGTGCCGCTTCTCTAGGGCGTCCATGACCCCTACCTTTACCCTTGCGATGACCCCGACCCTTAGCTGGAGTTAGAGGCGCAGGGTCAGGAGGCTCTCCTCCACCAAAAGATGAAGATATCGTAAGAACCATCTGCGGAAGAGTGAACCAGAGTAAATGATATTTCCAAAAACTTTCAAGGATACTACGCATGAGATAGAAAGAAGAAAAGTCTAATTTCCCTAAAATGTCACTATAGCCTCCCAAAGATTGAGTATAGATGTCTCCGCCTCGATCCGCAAGACACTACTAGATATTGGCTCCTATACCGATGACACTAGTGAACATAGAGCTCTGATACCAAGTTGTCACAACCCAATTTCTCGATCATGATGAAACCTACAACCCCAGTAGACAAACCAATCCCCGTAGCCCAGAACGGTCAGTAATGGGCTACTATCTAACAATCTAAGCGGAAGAAAAGTTAATAAGCGGAAGCAAGGAAACAAGATGAAGAAAATAGATAACAGGAGTAATATATACAATGTGGAAGCTAAACCAAACCCAAAATCTGGTATCATAGCATATAAGAGCCGAATCTATATAAGGAGTACAAGGGTCCTAAATAATATATACAAAGTTATCTCCGAGTAGAAATAGAATAAATAATCAAAAGATAACTAAAAGCTAAGCTCTGGTCACTAAAAGCTCACCCTCAATCCAGAATATCATCAAAACTAGCTCCTCACATGAGTCTCTATGAGCTAACGACAATGGCCCACACTAGGATCTGCACAAGAAGATGCAGAGTGTAGTATGAGCACCCAATACAAAGCATAAGGTACCCATTAGGTATCATAGGCCGACTGGGAACATATAAGATAAAAGTGTAGTAACAGATAGAATAGAAGCAAGTAGTCACAGAAATCAATGAAAAAGTACACATGAACTAGCCCAGTGGGAAGACAACAGAACCAACATACAAGAAAAGCAAGTAGAATATATACACACAACAGGGACAGGTGAAAGTAAGAAATAACGCACCTGGGATCCTTGCAATAACAGTATATACATAATAAGTTTTAGAAATGGACGGTATACTGGTAACCTCAAGTACAAGGAAGGGAAGAAGAGAATAAATATAGGCATGCTCGGAAACATGAATCAATAACCCAACTAATCATACCAATTTCAACTCCAACAAGTAACAACTTAGCCGTATATAATCTTATATGAATGACCATAATAGGGGATAACACCGCGATAAAGTAACAAGAGGCTACCTACAGTCCCCCGGTCGCCCATACAATCGAGGAACACAAATAAGTGAAAACAAAACCCTCTGGCCGCCCTTACAACCGAAGCGTATACTAAACAAATAGCAAACAGGGGTGGAACCTCAAACACTGAATTATATGATGCATTATAACCTTAGGGTGGAATAGAAAACTCTGTATGTACCTCCTCTGGTGCCGATCGAGCCAAGAAGGTAGGTTTCATGGAAGGACACTGCCCGTATACCTCTACTCTGCCATATACCTTCCCTCCGGCACAGGCAGCCTAACGCCCTAGGCCTAGAACGACAAGGTAAATGGAGGTCCTAGACCCCATACTAAAACTCAGTATCAAAACATGTCATTCGGAAGCAAGTTCGGGTTCAAGATAGAGACCCGTCTCGAATATGCATGCCCAGACCCTATCAAGGACTAAAGTAGTGGTAAAAATGTCTCAAAAATCCCTCCAAGGGTGACCAGGCGTAACCGAGTCTAAACAGTAGAAAGTCATCTCAGGTGCTCAGTCTGACCGAGGCTAAAATCATCCCAATTTTATAAGAAACTCAACTAGCACCCCGGCCCTGCCGAGTATAACGTTAATAGTAAAACTGGTGATAGAAATCATAATTTAACCTTCTTTTACCCCAAGAATATTCACAAGTTAAGTCAAACCATTTTTAATTCCATTCCAACGAAAATGGGCCCCTGGGGCCATGCAAAGTTTAGAAAATAATTCCAGTAGGCCCGAAGCCAAAAACGTAGTAAAATATGGATAAATCCTCTTTATATGCATGTAAATGAATGATCAACAAAAATAGCCACCCAACAACTCATAATTGACCTATCGACCCTGCACAAACTCCAATCGCTCTATAGCACAGATAGCCAGCAAATATCACGATAACAATGCTCGAAACTTATGAGCACCCCTGAATAACCCACCATCTATGTTCCAGAGTCAAAACAAGGCCACACAAGACTATAAGGGTGATAACATCAACTACTAAGAATACTACACACAACAGAGAAAAGAAACGGGGGAGAATCATGGAAAAGTGGTCAGGGTATATGGTACCAACCTAATAACCCAACCAAAGGATGCTAGCTAGTACTATTTTATTTGATATATGCTAAGTCTAGGGAGTTTAGACCATAACCTACCTTTCATCCGATGACAATCTGTTGGGACAACGAAATCCAAGCTTGAATCACTCCGAGAAACCTCGAATAATAATCAAACTGTCAAAACTATAAATAATATATTAAAACGAATCTAACGATACCCATATCGCTATAATTGTAGCCGGGTTGAAATTTGGGTCAAAAGAGGGTCTGCAGGCCCCACAACCCGAAACCAAAAATGAAAAAAGCACGATGACCACAACGATGCCAAGAAGGAATGCTCCAAAATTGAGAACAATTGGCCAAGAGAAGGGTGCCAAAACAGCCCGCTCAAGATGAAGATAAAAGATAGAATTTAAGAATAAAAACTTGAAATTAGGCAAGGATTACTTACCAAAAAGATGGAATTTAAGCAAAGACGGAGAATTCTTCACACCCACGATCATGCACGAGCTAGGAGGTAGCTACTACAACAATTTTCCAAGCTTTGGGGATGAGCAACAATGGTGGATTTTCAAGAAAATAAAAGGAAAAGCATGTTAGGGAAGCATCTTACCAATACTCGAAGGACCACGGATAATTGAAGAGTAAAAGATTTCCCAAGTCTAGGATTGATGTGGAGCAATTTGGGAGAGAGTTTTAAGAGTTTAGAGTGAGAAAGTTGAGAGAAGTAAGGCTAGAAAATGAAGAAGAAGCCTTTTTATAACTGCTGGAAAATGGCCAGCGCCATCGGCGCTCAAGGCCTGCCACAGGCTAGCATGATTGGGCTGTCTGGGCGCCGTTGGCGCTGAAGGCCTGCAACTGCAGAAAACCAGTTGCACAAAAATTCTCCACGGGGTGTTCCGAGCACAATCGAAAACCGATATTCAAAAACCAATAATGCTAATACAGTGTAAATGACGTTACGGACTCAACAAAATCGACGAAACTTCCATACGAGGTCATTTCGGAGAAATGTTGACCCAAGTCAACATTAACGAATAAGAACCCAAAGGCGCAAAATGAGCCCACTTTACCCGAGACCCAAACCAACCACCTTTCTAACCCAAAATCATCATTCCAGAGCTGATGGAATTGTCAGATTTCAAATCTGACACTCTGATTATCAAAATCCACCCAAAGTTACACTTTCAACTCCAAATGGCCTGAAAATAGAGAAAATAAAACAAAATCCACACCATAAGTTCTCAAGCCTCAATTGAAGGTCCAACTAGACCAAATTCAATGCTACAGTACTAAAAAAACTATCAGAATTCAATTCTGAGCATGTTCACTAAGAATGTTGACTAAAGTCAATGATATTCTAAGTTAAAGCTCTAAAATAGGAAAAAAGGGCAAAACAACCAAACGAATGACCAGGGTACAAAACTACCGGTCCCAGCAAGCCATCAATGACTTGGGGCCACTACAGAAAAGCTCTAATAGTACAATAAATGGGTAAACATGAAGATGACCGTAAGGGTCATCACAACTTGTTATTGGCGCAGAAGTAGGCACATTCATGGGCAATGGAAGATTAACCCTTACCTAATTAATTATCACACTTTATCGTTCAACACTCCCATTAACTTCACCATTCTCAATGAATCTTGCATTACTGGTTTCAATAATTCTTGAACTATGATATGGACAGTAAAATCTCTACCCTTTAGATTTCTCTGGATAAACAATGAGGTAACCACTTAGTGTTTGAGAATATAATTTATTTTCATGTGGATTATAAAATCTAGCTTCCGCTGGACAACTCTAAACATGCAGATGTCTTAAAGTAGATTTTCTTCCAGTCTACAGTTCAAAAGGAGTCATCGAAACTGCCTTACTAGGAATCCTGTTTAATAAATATACATCGATTTTAAAAGCATACATCCATAATGATTTGGGTAATAAGGAATTACTCATCATACCCCTAACCATATACATACGTGTTTGATTATACCTTTCTGCAATACTATTTTATTGAGGTATTCTTGGCATAGTGTACTGTGCACATATGCCATATTCTTCAAGAAATGTTGCAAATAGACATGGACATTGTACTGATTCATTATATATTTTTATAATATTCACCACCTCTATCTGACCTAATGATTTTCACTTTTCTATCTAATTATCTTTCAACCTCATTGACGTACACTTTGAGAGCGTCCGTTGCTTGAGATTTTTCTTTCAACAAATATATATATCCATAATGTGAAAAATCATCGATAAAACTGATAAAATATTTTTCACCACTAAACTTGGAACATCAATGGGTCCACAAATATCAATGTGTATAATTTCAATAAGCTGAGTGCTTCTTGTGGTACCTTTCTTAGTATGCTTGGTTTGCTTTTCCTTAATGAAGTCTAACACATGTCAAGATTAGAAAAATTCAAATTCGAAAGAATCTCATTCTTTGCTAATATTTTTAATCTATCTTTGGAAATATGACCCAAACGTATGTGCCACAAGTAAGCAGAACTTTCATTCAATGACCTATGTTTATTTCCAACATTTTGGTGAACAATAATAAGGGATTTAGAAATAACATTATCAAGTTTAAATCTATATAGACCATCAATAAAAACATCAGAATCATAAAAATACAACATTCTTATATAAATAGAAATATCCATGTCTAAACTTCAAATCAAATCCATAAACATTAAGTCTTAAAAGAGAAATAAAATTTATAGAAACTGAAGGAACATAAAGAGTCTGTAAAAGATCAAGGTGATGTCCAGTCTCCAAGATCAATCGATAAGTCCCTATTCCTTCAATTTGAGCCTTTATACGATTTCTCATGAACACGAAATTCTTATTTAGATTTATAGTTTGGATCGTAATGAATCTCTGCAACATAGTGGATACATGAGTAGTTGCACTAGAATTAAGTCACCAAGTATTATTAGGAACTTCTTCTAAATTTGATTCGAAATATACAAAAGCACTAAATGTACCTTTGTTTTCAAATCAAGCTTTATGTTTCAGGTAATCTTTCTGATAGTGTCCTTTCTTTTTATAAAAATGACACACATTTACCTTGAGTTCCTTATGAGCATCCTGTAAAACTTTGGCAGGTGTTTTCTTCATTTTAAACTTGTTGGCCTTCACTCTATGTCCTTTACCAGCTCCTTGACCCATGAGGTTAATGGAATGACCTCCTTGTTTCTTAAGTCTTGATTCCTCCTGAGTAAGCATACTGGATAATTCATTAACATCTCACTTATCTTTAATAGTGTTATAATTAATTTGAAATAATCCATACTCAGGAGGCAATGAATTCAGAATAAATTGAACTAAGAAGGTGTCATCCACTTCATCCCCAAGGTCCGAAGTCTTGCTGCAATGTTAGCCAATATCGATATAATATGATATTGCATCTACGTGACCCATCAAACTTCATGGTCGTAAGTTTAGCCATTAGTGTACCAGCGAGAGACTTATCAGCAAAACAAAAATGTTCTTCCACAAACTTCAGATATTTCGTGGTACTTTCTGTTTGTGGAATAGTACTCTTAATGTTGTTGGCAATAGTCATTCGCATGAACATAATGCTCGATCTTCTAGAGCATTCTCATGATTTATGAAAAGACTTCTCATCCTCACCACTCGTTTCAGTAATGGCAGTAGGTTTATCATACAACAAAGCCAAGGCAAATTCATCACACCTAAGTTGAATTGAACTTGTTCATTTCATCCAGAGAAGTTCAATCCATTAAACACGTTAACAGATGAAGCAAGTGAGTGAAGAGAAATACAACAACAACAACAACAACAACATACCCAGTGTATTCCCACAGTGTGGGGTCTGGGGAGGGTAGAGTGTACGCAGTCCATACCACTACCTCAGAGGTGAGGTAGAGAGGCTGTTTCCGATAGACCCCCGGCTCAAGACAAAACAGTCTAGAAAAAGGCTAAAAAAGGACGTAACAATGATACAGGATAAAAAATAAGATAAAACTACAAGAGACGATAGGAAGTTACATGTAGTAACAAACAATAGACAAAAACAGAGCACTGCCACAAAATACTACCACGAGGAATCCAAGAACAAGAAACTAAAAGCTTATCACTACGATTACTAGTCGGGACTAATAAGGGAAAACACTCCTACCTACTAGCCTACACACACTTCTACCTACTACTCTTCTACCCTAATCCGCGTCCTCCACACCTTCCTATCTAGGGTCATGTCCTCGGTAAGCTGCAACTGCGCCATGTCCTGTCGGATCACCTCTCCCCAATACTTTTTTGGTCTACCTCGTCCTCTCCTGTAACCATCCATAGCCAACCTCTCACACCTCCGCACTGGAGCATCCGTGCCTCTCCTCCTCACATGTCCGAACCATCTCAACCTCGCTTCCCGCATCTTATCTTCCACCGATGCCACACCCACCTTATCTCAGATATCCTCATTCCTAATCCTATCTCTCCTGGTAAACCCGCACAACCATCGCAACATCCTCATCTCCGCCAATATATATACATGTTGAAGAGAAATAGCTGAAAAATTATATATACATGTTCAAAAATCAGAAAATAATGTGGATTCATTAAAAAAAAAAATTATATTGTAATTCTCCTTTGGGTAGATACTACGACACACTGTTATAATTTAAATGTCATTTCTTCAACTTTAATAGGCAATTAATTATTATTAATCAAACATATACGACATCTTTGGATATACAATATATATTCGACTAAAGAATATTAATTTACCTCATAATATTCATTATTTATAGAATAATTGATTCACCTTTGGCTAAATCCTTAAATTCTAGCAATAGTGAAAGTCAATTTATCTATTTATTTTTAACAATAGACATTTCATTATTTTTCACAGATAAATGATAATTTTATGGATGCATATTTTTCTTAACCATACTAGTTTGGCCACTTTGGCGACTAACAAACTATATGAATATAAATGCACACATAATATCATAAAAATTTATGCATGTGAATAACTCTAAACATTCTAGTTTGGCCACTTTGGTGACTAACAAACCATATGATCATAATGCATGCATAAGTTTAAATATGAATATAATATATGTATAAATATCAATATTTTAGTTTGATCACTTTAGTGATTAATAAACTAGATAACCTTAGACACATACATTAATAATTACTTAATGCAAAAGAACACTTTTCATGATCACACCATATATAAGAATAAATTACAATTCATGAATTATGTGGGATTACGTCGTGTAAGTGTGAAACTTGTACAATATTCCAGAATCTTTTAATAGAAAAAGGAACATCATCACTTTAATGATTTAATATATTAAATAATAGAACCTAGCGGTATAACTCAATACATAATTGTCAAAGTTAATTTTAACAAAAGACAAGTCCAAGTATCTGCATAATTTCATTGAAGTTTCATAGTAGGACAAAATTACAGACTAAATTTTTTTTATATTATTCATGTCACGGCTTCATCTTAAAATATTTACTTTATTTTACTCAGAACTAATCTTCAAACATGAACAATTTATAATAATTAGGTATATTAGAGAATACCTAATTTTGTAAAGAAACGCAAGAAGGTTAGACAACAGATTCATGACTTCAGTTACAGGGCAACATTAAAGTTCGAAAACCGACAGAATATCACAGCCATATATATTCTCTTATGAAGATTATTAATTTAAGTTCCTGCCTCAGATTTCACATGTAAGTTTAATACTTAATACACATCAGGATTTTGAATACGATAATTTTACAGAGAGACGTAATAGAAACCATACCTGATGCAAAATACATCTTTATAGAGAGAAGCTGTAACAACCTATTAAATTATTATTAAAGGCACCTCGTTATGAGTGAGCTATTTGTGCAAAGAACAGTTTAGAAAAACTTTCGAATTGGGTAGAAATTTTGGGCTAGGCTAGCCTCAGACGAATTCTAAACAAGGTAAGGTCTAGGACAATCCAGAAAAGGATTGGGTAAAATGTCTAAGTTTGAGCTAAATTTCCTATTAGTTAAGATGTTAGGGAGTCCGTAGGACTTTTTGGAAGTGAATTCGAGTGAGTAGAACTCTCAATTTCAAAGTTGACATAAAAGGGTTGGTTTGGAACGTCAAAATTTAAAGTGTGTTGTAAAATGAGCAATTTTGAAAGATTTCCCAAAGTTTCATGTCAACCTATATAGTGGTTGACACTGCGCGATGATGATGACTTCTATAGAGGAGAAATTCCCGCTATAGCGGAAGTCAAAGCGGTCAACCCCGTTATAGCGGGCGGCTAAGCTATGGCACTGTCGCTATAGCGGAATTGGGCCACTATAGCGGGATGACGGGACCAGAAAACCCAAAAATGGGTTTTATAATTTCATTCTCTCCTCTTCAGTTCTAAACAGGTGAGGGTTGCTCCAAAAACCCTCCTAGGCTGCTCCAAACCCGGGGAGCAATGGAGAGGAAGGATTCTCGCTCGAATAGAGTGAAACCCACGAATTCGAGGTTCACTTTCCATCAGGATTCCCCTCCACAGAGCCAGAACTTCTTGTTCAAACTTCTGCCGCAGGTGTTTGGCGTCCAGGTAGGCTAGGTTTAAATGAGTAGAGTTAGACTTGTCATTCATTTCATATTATTGTTGTAGAATGATGGGAGAATTCATGCCTAGGCATTCGGGAATGGAGTCTGGAGGATTAATTTATGGGTTGTTTTGTTGACTGAGGTGGAGTTATTGTGTCATGAATAATGTGTTTCCAATTGGTTCCTTTATTGTTGATATTAGGATTCTACATCCCGGGGAGACTAGATTCTCGGGTGGGTTCAAGGAATCGATATTGTTTTTGTATGAAGGGATTGCTAGGTTGTAGAGGGTTCTCGAGAGTGATCTTGTCACATTACAACTACTGGGTCGTGCGGTCACCTACTCTAAACGCCTAGATAGGAGAACCCTTACCATCCGATCCAACAGGTAATGCAGAATAACCATACATGAAGAAAATAAACCCTTTTTTACTAGTAGAAAACTGTTATAACTTAAATACAGGAAATCCGTACAACTTGAATACAACCCTCTCTAGGAATCTAGTCTAAGTAGGAACAAGATCTACTATAGGAGAGATACAATAAAATGAAGAGAAGACACAGCTCCCACCATGGAAATGAAGAGTAGAAGCTGCTGGAGATCACAATCGTCTTGTACCTATAAAACATCACTGATCCTGCAACCAGACTATGCCCAAAAAGGTATAGCAAGAGTAGTATCAGTACAAACAACACGTACTGGTAGGCATCATCGGTCAACCCAAATCCACTACATACCATCATATAAGAAATCAAGAGAAATATGCAGCAAGTTACAATAATCCATTTCCTTTTTCATCTGCTTCAACCTCCCTGTTAGTAACATTAGGAACTTATACGCCCTATCCCAAACCTTCCTATACCGCTCCACTGCCAACTCCACCCCCCATGGAGACTTTACACTATGGCCCTTAAGACTTCCCTAGTCGCACTAAACATTTAGCACTTCCCAAGTCACACTGAACACTTAGCACTTCCCAAGTCACACTGAATACTTAGACTTCCCAAGTCACACCGGACTCTAAGACTTCCCAAGTCACACTTAACACTAGTCTAACATCTATGTCCCAACCCGGACTAACATTCTATCATTCTGGTCAATCACTATGACTCAACGACCAAAGCAAACCCAGCTACCCATTAACAAGACCACATGCATTTAGGTTACTACTTATGTTTCTGGACCTCTCAAGGATCTCCAGGACCATTACTAAACATGCAATATCAACCCCGTAACACAATCCCAGACTCTTAGTCATTTATCTAACTTACTAACTTCACGGTACAGGTTAAACCACCACTTAAACAATGAGCAATATTAATAGAATATACCCCTCTTTAAGTCACCTGGACCAACTAAGAATACCTAGACCAACAACTAATTGTTAACATGCAATGCCCTCCTACCCAAGGACTAACCCACCATTAAGTGTAACAACACGGCCTCTCAAGACTAACATACAAAATCATAGTTTAACAATCAAACCCAGTTCACTCATGGAATCATCAACAAAACACAATCAACAATACATAAATAAACCCGTACCAGGTGTGGTACTCGATCCAACCAAAATAGAACTTGTACCAGGTGTGGTACTCGATCCAACCATTAGTATCCTATACCAGACGTGGTACCCAAGCTAATTGAGAGTATCTTGTACCAGGCGTGGTACCCGAGCAAACCAATATCACACAAAATCCAACAGTCAATAATCAAATGAACAGAAATACACTTGTAACACCAATAATTAACAAAACCCAGTTCCTTTCACCTAATTGACACCCGGACACTTAGACATTCATGAATCCTTTCCCTAAATAGGCAAAGCATATACATTACTATGTTAAAGTTACATGCACACACATTGCATTTGGAAAACAATAACCATCACCTACCCATCAACCGAGTTCACGACCGCAACCTTGAATTCCTGTCTGAAGACTAGTTCTCAGTTCACCCCCTAGACACCTATTTAGGCACCCTCATTTTAAGACAACACAGTGCCAAAAACGTCACTTAACATTGAGGCTCCACACCCTTCCCGTTCCATAGTATTTTCCTTAATTGAATATTCCCGAAGACCACTATAACTAAACACTCACAGGTTCACAACAAATTCGGTTCCCCAAACCTACCCAACAATCTAGTTCCTTGGGTTCTAACATCACACCATAATTAAAAAATTATAAACAGCTCAAAATGAAACACATTGCCCTAGCACCCTCTTCCCATTTCAATCATGCAACCATACCATACAGTATTCCTACAGAATTTGTGCTTGAAGGTCTAAGCATGAATTGTCCTTTTAGTCTACAACAACAATATGAAATGAAATACAGGTCTAAGTCTACTCAATGGAAAACCTAGCCTACTTGGATGCCATGCACCTGCACAATGTCATATTTTGGCTCTATGAAGGCGGTACCTGATGAAGGACGAGCCCAAAATCCATGGATTTGCACCTTGTTAGCCAGAATCTATCATCCCCATAGTTCCCAAGCTTTAGAGCAGCCTAAGAGGTTTTTTGGAGTAACCCTCATATAATTTCAAATTGAGGAGGAGAAGCTCATATTAAAAATTTGAGTCTCAACTACTGCATCTATTATACTGCTATAGCGGTCGACTGTCCGCTATAGCAGCAACGCTATAACGGTAAAATTTTCACTATAGTAGGGTGACGTCAGCCCGAATAAATTTTCAAAATCTAAAATTTCCATGATGTCATCCCCACTTAATTCAAAACATATTTTAATCATTCCTGACATTGCGATATGGTAATTTTCAAATAACGATGGAATATATCATTATAACAGATACCAATATATCCATCGTTCATCCCTGAATGATTCAGCAAGCAGAAAGAAAGGAATAAACTAGTCTGGGGATCTCACAGTCCCAACATGACAACATAACTATGAATCTACATGAAATACCACCACTTCCTCTTATTTTGGTCAATTTCGACCCAATTGGAAAATAAAATAATCCCGCTCTGACGAGAAATTTTCTCCCCTGATCTATCAAACTTTTTTTTAAGGTAACCTTCCCTGAGTGCCCATGAAATCCGGGCCTTATAGAATACCAAGGTGAAAGAATTTTAAAAGACTTGGAGGGTGCCCTCCCCTTTCCTAAAATTGACTCTACCATCTGGTATAACGAATATTATACCGCCATAGCGGTACCACTATAGCGAGGCACCAACCGCTATAACGGTTGCCAACAATTAAAAAAGGGGAGAAATGGATTTCATTCCCATTCTCCTCTATTTTTCCATCCAAAACCACTCCCTTCCTCTTGATTACTCCACTCCCGACGATGAAAAATCCAGGTAACTATCGTACCCACTTACTTATTTACTTCATTGCATGATTATAGATAGGATTGTGATAGAAAATAGTGAATTGGGGGTAGATATTGTAGTTGGTTTTTGAATTTGAAAATAGGTTGGATTGTTTTTGAATTTTCAAAGCATGGGTGCTTCCTTTACATTTACAATGCCTCCACCGTGTTCTGGGAGTAAGGATTATGGAAGTTTTGGCCCAAAATAGGCTCAACATAGTGGGGTAGGTGAAGGGTTGTTCTTGGAGAAATTTTTTGATTAGACAAATTTTAAGGGTTGTAATGCCCAAATTTTTTGCATAAAACAGTGATGGGGAACTTTAAGATCACTGATCTAGACTTGGAATGTTAAAAACAGAGATTTTGGGTCAAGCTGCGCCATTGATGCACCCTTTGAAGCTTCGAGGTGATAAAGATTGCTATAGCGGAACCCAACCGCTATAGCAGTCCCACTATAGTAGAGAAAATCCCGCTATAGCAGTCCTGCTATAACGGACAATCGTCTGCTATAGTGGACAATCATCTGCTATAGCAGAAGCGGAAGACAAAAAATAGTAGCCTCTCAGGTATACTCAATTTGAAATTCCTCCATTTGAATTACATTTCCTTGCGCCTTTACAAGTTCTAATCCCACCCCTTGACACCTTATAGGTTAGCATACTCAATATTGGTTGATGATAAAGAACACATTCCCCCTTATGAGAGGTTCCCCAATAATGCTAGTCGGGAGAGGTACTGGGACATACAGAGGCTAGGCTTTTGTTATGACAGGGATTTCAAAATGGTAGGGGTGGATGAGAAGGTGCAAACTTTCTATCACAGGCTCCACGAGTTTGGTTAGGGCCCTCTGATGGTGACTCCCCCTCCCGGGTGCTTCAGTTGGGTGAAGGAGTTCTACGCCATACTCCTCACCATTTTTTGGGATGACCCCAACCCCACTATCTGCATTTGAAGGGTAGATGTCCCCATGGACTTTCGGACTGTAAATGAGGTGTTAGGAGTGCCCTATGTTACAAACACGACATATGAGGCCAAGGTTCAACTGTGGGACATGGCATGGCTGAAGGATACCTTGGTGGAAGAGAATCTCAAGGACAAGGTCTACTGGCCCAGTGCTGAGGGCATCACAAGTGCTTACTTTTCAGCCGATGCTAGGAGGTGGCTGAATCTGGTCTCCCAGAGCATCTATCCATTAGGCAATACCATCGACGTGACTTATGCTCAAGCATTGGTGGTGGCTTGTGCTATGCAGGGGATCATTCTGAATGTGGGAGATAATATCATGTTTGAGTGGAGGGATTTCTATAGGGGTCGCCAAAAGGGCCCCTTTCTTCTGGGTCTGGTGTCTGAGTTATGCAGGCAGTCCCATGTGCCTAAAGACGAGACCGATAGGGAGGTAGAGATGGGTGATGCCTTCAACCCTCTCCGAGTGAAAGTGATTACCTCTATAGGAAAGAAGAAAAGGAAGGTGAATGAAGCCGGGAGCAGCCAGGCGGCCGAGATTGCTATTGCTGATGATGATGACACTCTTGCCCCTGCTTCCTAATTCCAGCCCCCAATTTTTAGCATCCATCTCAAGGAGAACTTGGCCACGGTCAGAAAATTTATGGAGGGTACTACTGTTGGAGGTACAACCCTGCACCCCTCAGCTCAGGACTTTGCAGCACTTCGCAAGGAGTTCGATGAGGAAAAGAAGAAGAGGCACTCTCGGGACCGCATGCTTGCCCGAATATGGAAGAATATCAAGGTCATGTTCACCTGCTCTGCCCTTGATCAAGAGCTTCCCTATCTAGAGCCAGAAGACCTGCAAAATTTTCCCGTCCTGAGCGACAATGAGTCCTAGGACCTCCCCTTGCCCCTTTATTATATTAGACTATTGTTTTCTTTATTTTGCCCCCATTTTGGGCATGTACTAGACGGTGTTTTCCCTTTCTTTTTCCCTTTTTTTAAGCACGTGGATGCTAATTTTAGACAATATTTACCTTATATGCATGATTCATTAGTTCTACGGGTGTTTTCCTTGTTGTACATAGCAGCTCGTAGCTTAACTATCGCTTTTAAATGCCCTGGAAATGAAAGGAAAAACATGGGAAAACAGGTCAGGGTTCTGCCCCGCTCGTTTTTCTATAGCGGTTGTCATGCCACTATAGTGGTACTGCCGTAGTGGGGAAATTCCCGTTATAGCGGGATTGCCTTAGTGGTATAATTCTGTTGTGGCGGTCCCGATGGTAGAAGCCTAGAAAATTGAACTTTCCAGTAAATTTTACTCATCCCCATTCTCGGTTGCCAATGTTAACCCTATAAATTCTGCCATGGTCTTAAACAACACCCCAAGACCATTTTCGACATTTCATAATTCAAAACTTAGCATCACTTTATCATCAAATTAATTATGAATTACAAGGAAAAATTGTTCACAACAATACATTCTTGCTATCATACAAGAATGACTCCCCCCTTTTTCCCATGGTTCCCAACCAACCCGACTGTCCTGAAACTAGAGTTTCTCCACAGTCACAAGTCTCGTTACCTTATCATCTCAACTAATGATAACTCTCTCTTCATATTCCCCCACAAAATAACCTAGAAAAAAATTATCTTTCAGCTAGAACACAAGACAATCACTCTCTTGTGGTAAGTGACCCAACCTCATTTTTGAATTTGTGTAGCTTTTAGTAATTTTAGAATATCGTGTTGTGTAGAAATCTATTTTGAGTGAACAAATATGATTTGGAAATACATTATATATATCTATAACTCTTATGTTTATGTCAAAAGCAGGTTTTGCTGTTATGGGATCTAAAAAGGAGACACAACACAAGGAATACTCTAGCCAGATTTTCTGATTTAGGAACCTTCTATGTACTGCTGTTAGTATTTTGAGTATATCGTTTTGTATGAAATATATTATGTGATAATTTTTGACTCTTTCCGACCCTAAGACATGTACCTATAACTTTTGTGAAGACTACAAAGCCTAGTTGTATCGTTTACCTATTCAAAATGGAGTTACAACACAAGGCAATCAGGCTGTCCAGATTTATGGTTTTGGCAATCTGGTGCGATTTGCACAAACTAGGCTCACTTTTGATATCTATCTTGTTCATTTTCACCTGCTGAAATTGATGAATATTAAATAGATATTTGGTTGTATATTCAAGGTGTTTATACTCTTATACAAGATAGAGGAATTTATTTGAGGAAGTTGACGCACTTGTTGGTCTATGATTTCAACTCGTCAAGTTGTGGTAGGACTGTTTATGTGCTAAAAAGCCAAGGTTTGTGTATAAACATGAACTTGTACTCTCATTACTTTCTGAAGTATTTTAATTATTGTCTTGGAACTTTTGGTATCTTTCTCGTAACCTTATATCATCATATTGGTATTTTGGAATTATTGTGAGATATTCGTTAATTCACCCACTTGTACGGATTGCTCGATCATTATGTATTCTTGTTGGGACTTTGTCCTACTTATGGAAATTACTATGTTGTTGTATCAGCATACCTCTTGATTTGTATCTTTGGCTATCTTGACTTTGGATTTGTCGTTCATCTTAATTATGAAAAACTATCCATTTAAGTACGAACTAGAAAGCCATAATTAAAATGGTTTTTGATTCTATTGATTATTGGGTCTCGGCCATACTTGATACAAGACTTTGGCCCTTCTTGATGTTGGATTATGCTTGGTGTGATGTCATGACGTACATATTGAGAAAAAATTGTTATTTGACGTCTCGTGAAATAGTTCTATGAACTTTCTTGACACTTGAGATTTGAATGCCGATTTTGATACTTGTGAATATACTGGTTTTCTTGATTTTCATTTATATGTTATATTGAGTTGCGAATAATTTAGAAGGAATTGGAGAATTTTATGGCTGCAAGCCCAAACTTTATATATCACTAAGCTTTGTGTTTAACGATAATTGTTTTCTATCGTAGGTGACGTTCGGTAGAATAATTAAAGATGGCCACTTGAAGTAGACTTTTTGGAGATTTTAGAATATCACATATACATATAGGCATCTATGTTTTGTAGTAATTTTGGAACTTGTACATGATCCATATGCACTTGTACATGTAAATTTTGGAGGCTTATTTTACCGTAGTACTGTAAAATATAAACTTGAATTTTGTATTGTGTTGGCTGTTTTGAGGTGTGTAAACCTAGGTCTTGTATGTATTAAAGTCACATTTGGTTTGTAATTTTCATAATGGAAGAAACTAGTATTTTTCTCTAGCATTTGAAAGTTTGAAGATGATATACAAAATGATTCTGCAGTTGTGTTTAAATGCAAAAACAAAAAAATAACTTTCCATAAGGTACATGCTCGGTCATTTTTTAAAGGTGCACCATCGTGAATTGAAACTCCTATATTTTCTTTACTTGGAATTATATGAATTATTAGATGTTAAAATATTATATCCTTCACTCATTTTGAATGGGCCTAATTCCTCTATATAAATAAAGATGATTAATATGTCTTAAATAAAGTCATGTTAAATGCTATTCGTACCCTTTTCTTGCATACTTAGATAATATGTTCGTTGAGTCTATTGTTCATATGCATCATGTACATATCCTAATGCAATGTGATATTACCTTTTGAAGGAATTAAGGCATGGCCTCTTCTTCTAATAGACCTATGGACGCTGCTCGCGAGGGTTCGAGTAACTTTATTTCCCAACCTCACTTACTAGAAGAAGTTGGAGAACACCATACTGATCATAATTACCCTTGTACCAGGGCATTTGCAGTTGGAAATAATCAGGGTGCGAGAGTTGAGCCACATCCTCATATGGGTAATAGTGCTCCTGTTATGAATCCTCATTTTCAACAAATGGTTGATTTCTTTCATTACTTGGATGGAACAATGCATGACCCTAATTAAATGAACTATGATAAAATGAGAAAAATAGGTCGAGTTGAGTTTGAAGGCAGTGTTGATCCTACTGATGATGAACAATGGAATGAGTGTATGGAGAGGGTATTTGAGCAACTAGAGTGTTCAGGATAATTTTGATTGCATATTATTATCTTCGAAATAATAATATTATTGAAATAAGAAAAAAGAGAAATATTCGAACTTGAATCTTTTGTTGCTGCCAAATTTAAGTATGCTATCTCACTGTTACCAAAAAATACTTATTAGTGGTGGGTAAGTGTACCAAATGCCAAAGCAAAACCTCTAGTGCTTTCTTGGGATGATTTTGCTAAAGGATTCAGAATGAAGTATGTACTACCTGCTTATTGTGATGCAAACAAAAAGGGGTATTTGAACTTAAGGCAACAGAGCATGTCTATTGCTGAGTATCAACAAAAGTTTCTTAGGCTTTCTCGCTATGCTGAAGGTATTATTAATGAAGAGAAAGATAAGTGCAGGCACTTTGAAGATGGTTTGAATGATTCCATCTGATAGAATGTGACGATCCTACAACATGAGAAATTTTACAAACTAGTTTCAACTGCCCTTATTTGGGAAGGAGTTAATAAGGAAGAAGCGACTAGAAATGAAAACAAATACAAAAGGCCTAAATTAGATTATGAAGATCCATCCAAAAGAGGTAGGTTTGATGATTCCAGGGGTGGTAGTGTTAACAGGTCATCTTAACATAAGCAGAACAAATAGGATTTTTCTACAGCTAGCACTCCAAATTATGACCAAGGCAGGACTCGCGTACCCACTTGTGTTCAATGTGGGAAGAATCACTATAGTACTTGTAGGAGGGATTCTGGTGCATGTTTTAATTGTGGGTCCTTTGATCATAAGGTTAAGGATTGTCCTAATCCTAACCCTGCTACTTCTTTGTGTACTGAAGGGTCAGTTCAGAAACCTGCTACTAATCCTCCTTAAGGCAATAGAGGTGCAAGATCTAGAAATATACAAGCAGCGGGTCCAAGTGGAGCTAATCAAACTAGTGGGTCATGAGCAACTGTACGAGCTTATGCCATGAGACAGAGGAATGACCAAGATGGACCGGACGTGGTTTTCAGTAAATTTCACTTATTTAGCTTATGTGGGGTTACATTATTTAATCCTGGTTCTATGCACTCCTATATTTTCTCATCCCTTATTATTCTTGAAAATGTGAATTCTGTGAGACCTAGCTATGATGTGCATGTCGAAATTCCTATAGGTCATCAGGTTGTTTGTAATCAGATCTATCGAAATTGTCCCTTCATGATTCAAAATCTAGTCTTCTCTGCTGATTTAATTGAAATGCCTTTCCAAGACTTTGATGTTATTATTGGGATGGATTAGATTTATAAATACCATGCAGTAGTGGATTGTAGGTCAAAGCGTGTGACTTTAAAGACCCTACATTTTCACATATTATTGTTCAAGGTGAAAGATCATTATCATCTAATATTATTTCGGCGGTCTTGGCAAGAAAGATAATTTGTCAAGGTTGTGATGTCTATCTTGCTCATATAGTGGATACCTATTTGGAGAGTCCTAGCCTAAAGAAATACCTACAATGTGTGATTTTGCTGATGTCTTCCCTGAAAATCTTCTTGGGTTGCCTCTTGAAAAAGAAGTTGATTTTCCGATAGAGCTTATTCTTGGGACTACTCCAATTTCTATCACTCCCTATAAATGGTTCCTACAGAATTGAGAGAGTTGAAAGTTCAATTGCAGGAACTTCTTGAGAAAGGTTTCATTTGTCCTAGTGTGTCTCTTTGGGGAGCACCTGCCTTATTTGTAAAAAAGAAGGATGACACTCTTAGGCTTTGCATTGACTATAGATAATTGAACAAGATAACAATCAAGAACAGATATCCATTGCCTAGGATTGATGATTTATTTGACCATCTAAAGGGTGCTAATTTATTTTCAAAAATTGATTTGAGGTCTGAATATTATCAACTGCGGGTAAGAGATCAAGATGTTCCCAAAACTGCCTTTAGAATTCGATATGGTCATTATGAATTTTTGGTAATGCCATTGGGGTTAATAAATGCTCCTGTGGTTTTCATGGATCTAATGAGTCGAGTATTTAAGCCCTATCTTAATCAATTTATGATTGTCTTTATAGATGATATTCTAATATATTACAAGAATAGTGAAGATCATGATAAATACCTCCGCGTTATTTTATAAATTTTGAGGGAGAAAGAGCTTTTTGCTAAGCTTTCTAAATGTGAAATTTGGCTTAGTGAAATGTCTTTTCTAGAACATGTTATGTCAGCTAAAGGTGTGAAAGTGGATCCTAGTAAGATTCAAGCTATTGTTGAATGAAATCCAGCCAAAAGTCCTACAGAAGAAAGAAGTTTCTTGGGCTTAGCAGGTTTGTGAAAGGCTTCTCCATTATAGCTTCTCCTTTGACTAATCTTTTGAAAAAGAAAGTAAAGTTTACTTGGGATGACAAATGCCAAGAGAGCTTTGAAATGCTCAAATCATTGTTGACACAAGCTCCATACTTAATCAACCAACTGAAGGGAAAGAGTATGTGATATATAGTGATACTTCTAATCGTGGTCTCGGTTGTGTTCTGATGAAAGAAGGAAAATTCATTTCTTATGCCTCTCAAAAATTGAAACCACATGAATTGAATTATCCTACTCATGATCTTGAACTTGCTGTTATTGAGTTTGCTTTGAAAATTTGGAGGCATTACTTGTACGGAGAAAAGTGTAATATATTTACTGATCACAAGAGTTTAAAGTAATTGGGTACACCAAAAGAGCTGAACTTGAGATGACGGAGATGGCTTGAACTTATCAAACATTATTATTGCATAATTGACTATCATTCGATAAAAGCCAATGTGGTTGCAAATGCCCTAAGTCATAAATCCTTTACAAGTTTATCTTTAAGTCCCTTTCCCTTGCTTCTTGAGTTAAGAGCCATGAATGCTTGTCTTGCACTTAATTCTGATGGTTCGGTTGTTGCTAATTTGAAAATCAAGTCAATATTACTTGAACAGGTGAAAGAAGCACAAAAATTAGATGAGAAGCTTGCAAGATTGATCAAAGAAGTACAAAATGGGGAAACACATGATTTTATATTGAGGGAGGATGGTGTCCTATTTTATCAAAATAGGTTATGTGTTCCTAATGATGAAAATTTAAGGAGAGAAATTTTGAATAAAGTACATACTTCACCATATACAATGCATCCTGGAGGCATGAAAATGTACCAAACCATCAAAGAACATTATTGGTGGAATGGCATGAAGAAAGACACTATGGAGTTTATTTCAAAGTGTTTGGTTTGTCAACGAATAAAGGTTGAACATCAAGTCCCAGCTGTTTTGCTACAACCCTTGTCGATACCAGAATGGAAATGGGAGAGAATAACTATAGACTTTGTTTCTGGACTTCCTCACACTCAACGAAATCATGACGCAATTTGGGGTATAGTGGATAGGCTAACAATGAGTGCTCACTTCTTGACAATCAGAATGGATTACTAACTTGAGCGTTTAGAAGAATTGTACATCAATGAGATTGTGAGACTACATGGCATTCCCACTTCTATTGTATTTTATCAAGACCCGAGGTTTTCATCTAGATTTTGAACAAGTTTGCAAGAAGCTGTGGTTACTAGGTTGAACTTTAGTACTTCTTTTCATCCCCAGAGAGATGGAAGTCTGAAAGGGTAATACAAGTTTTGGAAGATATGCTCCGAGGCTGCATTATTGAGTTTGAAGGTAGTTGGGACAAACACTTGGCTTTGATAGAATTTTCTTACAATAGTATCTACCAATCAAGTATTGGCATGCCTCCTTATGAAGCTCTATATGAAAGGAAATGTCAGATTCCTTTTTGTTAAAGTGAACTTGGTCAAAAGAAACTTATTGGTCCTGAGATTGTGAAACAAACGGAAGATAAGGTAAGAATTATCAAGGATCATCTGAAAATTGCTTCGGATAGACAAAAGTCTTATGCTGATCTTAAGAGGCATGCAATTAAGCACCAAGTTGGAGATACGGTATTTTTAAAGGTTTCTCCATGGAAGAAGATTATGAGGTTTGGCCAAAAAGGAAAACTTAGCTCTCGATTTATTGGATCATATGATGTACTTGAGAAAGTTAGCCCAGTTGCTTATAAATTAGTTTTTCCATCTGAGTTAGACAAGATCCACAATGTCTTCCATGTTTTTATGCTTAAAAGGTATCGCTTAGATCTATCTCATGTTCTCCCTATTGAATCCATTGAGGTTAATCCCGAATTGACATATGAAGAAGAACCTATCCATATCTTAGCGCATGTAGTAAAATAACTTAGAAACAAGAGAATTCCCTTAATGAACGTACTTTGAAAAAATTATTCTGACAAAGAAGCCACCTGGGAGCAAGAGGCGGACATGCAAACCCAATATCCGCATATATTTTGAGACTAAAATTCGGTAAATTTTGGGGCAAAAATTCTTTAAGGGGGAGAGACGTATAACACCAAAAAATAGTTAAACTAGCTATAACGACCTGATCCGTTATTATTTTAGAAATTACGATGTCACAAATTTTGAGAATGATTAAAATATATTTTGATTTGAAGTGGGGTGACATGATAGAAATTTAAGATTCTTAAAGATTTTTTCAGGCTGACGTCACTCTGCTTAGCAGACATTCTCCGTTATAGCGTGACTGCTATAGCGGGCAGCCATCCACTATAGCGGTATGGCAGAAAAAAGTAGCTCAGCTATGTGATTTTAATAAAAGATTTCTCCTCCACAGATGAAAACCATACGAGGGTTTCTCAAAAAACCTTTCTAGGCTGCTCCAAGGCTTGGGAGACATGGAGAGGAGAGATTCTGGCTAAGAGGATGCGAAAATGGATTTAGGGCTTGTCATCTGTCAGGGAACACCTTCACGGAGCCAGAAAATGCATTGTGCAACTGCTTGGCATCCAGGTAGGTTAGGTTTTCTTTTATCAAGAAGATTTGACCTGTTCTATTTCATATTGTTGTATAGATGGAAATGAGGGTTCATGCTTAGGCCTTTGGGCACAGAGTCTAGAGGATTATTGTGTTTGGATTGGTTTGAACTATAAAATGGTTTAGTTGGGATAATATGTTGTCATATTATGGGTTATTTATGATTATTATATGTTGTATGATGAAAGAATTCAGGGACTAGAGTGTCGAAAAGGTTCGAGGAACCAGAAATGCTATGGGTAATTAATTACCTAGTTAGAGGGAGTTTATATAAATGATTTTCTAAAAAGAAGTAGAATAACCAGAATGGTTGAAGTACTAAGGTTAGGGGATATTTTCCCCATATTGTATCAATCTTAGGAGAAGGTTTGGGAGTGAATGTACCTACTAGTTATGTGTCAAAAAGGGTGAACAGGAATTTAGTCTTCAGATGGGATTCAAGTTTGAGTTATGTACCTGGAATTGGGGTAGGTAATGGCTATTGTTTTCCCCAAAATGTAATATGTGTTCATGTACTATCACTTAGTATTGTGTGAGTTTGTATGCTTAGAGGATGTTATTATTAATGTCTAATTATTCTGTTATCAGTCTTGTGAAATGAACTTGGTTTTGTTGCTTGTTGGTTTACAAGTGTGCTTTTGTTCATTGTTTGTTGATTATTGGATTTTGTGTGCCATTTGGTTGGATCGGGTACCACGCCTGATACAGGTTACATATTAGCTGGCTGGGGTACCACGCCTGGTATGGAATACTTATCGGTTGGCTCGAGTACCACGCCTGGTATAGGATCCATAATGGTTGGCTCGGGTACCATACCTGGTACGGGTTTGATTTACTTGCAATAATTATATTCTGTCAATGGTTCCATGAGTGGACCAAGTTTTATTCTTGAATTATGATTATTTCATGTGGTCCATGAGAGGTTAGGTGATTATATTAAAGCATGAGGTTGGTCTTAGTATAGACCGAGATTGCATGTTGAACACGTAGGTGGTGTCCTAAGGATCCGTGGTTGGTTTGGAAAATATGGAAGGGAATAAGTGTCATAATTACCATTTATTGTTAATGGATAGTTGAACATGTCCTATACTATTGGTAAGTTAGGAGAAAGACTGAGAGTTTGGAGAGGTATTGCTGGCTATTATTATCGTGTTGGGAAATTGTCCTAGGAATCCTTGAGAGGTCCAGACACTTGTAAGTAGCACCATAAATGTAGTTGGTCTGGTTAGGCGGTTAGTTGGTTTATTTCTGGGTATTTAGTCATAAGGGTTGACTTGAGTAACAGAGGGGTAGTCCAGGTCTAGACTTAGTGGTTGGTCTAGTGTTAAGTGACTTGGGAAGTCTAAAAGTAAGGTGACTTGGAAAGTCTAAGAGTAAGCTGACTTAGGAAGTCTAAGGGTTAGTGTGACTTGGGAAGTCCTAGAAGTCAGGGTGCGGAATCTCCGAGTAAAGGAGTTGGCAGTGAAAGGGATATGAAGGCTTGGGTTAATATCGGGTTGGTAAAAGTGGATGTTGAAGGGATGAAGCATCATAATTAATTGTACATCTTCCTTGGTTTCTTTATATGATGGTATGGAGTGGATTCGGGTCGATCGATGATGCCTACCAGTACGTATGTTTGTACTGATTCTACTCTTTCTATACCTTTAGGTATAGTCTGGTTGCAGGGTTGGTGATGTTTCATAGGTACCTGACGATGATGATCTTCAACAACTTCTACTCTTTCTTTCCATGGTGGGAGTTGTGTCCTCTTATATTTTTCTGTATTACTCCTGTAGTAGCTCTTTTACCTGTTTAGACTAGATCCTAGGGTGAGTTGCTTTCCAGTTGTGAAAATAGTTTACTGTATTTATTTTGTAAAGATTTTTCCTGAATTAAATATATGATGTAATATTTCATGTATTAAAACGAGGTTAGGTATAGTTATACTTTATTTTTCTGCAAATATCTATTGGATTAGGGGGTAAGGATTTTCCTATCTAGGTGCTTAGAATAGGTGCCCGCACGGCCCGATAGTTTGGTCATGACAAATGGTATCAGAGCCTAGGTTACCAGTCTCCTAATACAAGAGCAAAATGTCGAATATAGTCCTGTGGATTGGTATGTTGACGTCCACATCTAATCTTTGGGAAGCTATGAAGCATTCTAGGAAACACCACTTTTTCTTCATTCCTTTTTGTGCGGTTCGTTTACTTGCTTGTATGAGTTGAGTCCAATTCATATCTCTCGATTCCAATTGGTATCTCAATAAAGTGAAGGATGTATTTGGACTTCGGTTGCAATGAAACAAGCAAGAGTAGTTGGAACCGGGAAGGTTCCAATTGGTATCTGGCCTGAGAGGCTGTGTTAAGGCATGGATGACCGACTAATAGTCATCCATGGGCTGAATAGAGAATAATATATGTGATGTGAGTTGTTGTAGCTTGAAACTTGAGATTTGGTGTGTTACAATGCTTGTATGACTTAAACTGTTGGTATGTAATCGATTGCCTGACTGTGAATGTTTAGGTTCTGAAGAGAGCATAACTTGAAAGTGGTGTACTTTAGTTTGTGATGAACTTCTATGTGTCTTAATTTGAAAACTTCATATGTCATTTTAAAAAAGGGACTCATCATTGGTTAAGATGGTAAGGGGACGGGACTTATGACTGTAGGGAAGCTTCAGTTTCAGGATAGTCGGGGCTTGGTTGGGAACCAGGGGAACAAGAGGGTTAGTCGCGCATGATAGCGGGAATGTGTTGTTGTGAACAATTTTCTCATGTAATTTGATTTTGATTTGGTGATATTTGGATGCCATGTTTTGATTTGTGCACTGCGAGGAATGGTCTTGGAGTGTTGTTTAAGACCATGGAGGGGTCTATAAGATTATTAATGATAACCGGGAATGGGGATGAGTTTATTCTACTGAAAATTTCAATTTTCTGTGTTGCTGCCATCGGTACCGCAATAATGAGACTGTACCGCTACGGCGATCCTGCTATAGCGGGAATTTCACAGCTATAGTGGTACCGTGATAGCAGAGTGACACCGCTATAGCGGGAAGGGCAGGACAGAATGCCCGCCCTATTTTCCCCTATTTTTCATTTAATTCTCGGGGTATTTAAATGTGATAGTTAAGCTATGAGCTGCTATGTAAAACAAGAAAATCATCTATAGAACTAATATAGTATGCTTATAAGAGAAATTGTCTTAAACTAGCATCCATGTGCTTAAAAATGAAAGGGAAAGGGAAAGGGAAACATCGTCTATAACATGCCCCAAATGGGGGCGAAACCCAAAAAGCAGTAAAGTTCTTAATAAAGGGGGGGAAGGAGAGGTCTTAGGCCTCATCATCGCTTAGGAAGGGGAATTCTTGTCTGTCCTCGAACTCAAGTGTTGGGAGCTCCTTATCGGGGGCAGTGAAAGTGAACATGACCTTAATGGTCTTCCTTATCGGGGGAGTACCTCTTCTTGTTTTCCTCCTCTAACTCCCTACGGAGTGCTGCAAAATCTTGAGAAGAAGGGGGTGGGGATATACCTCCAGCAGCAGTGTCCTCTATGAACCTCCGGACCGCAGCCAAATTCTCCTCAAGATGGCTGCTAGTAATCAGGGGCTGAGGCTAGGAAGGAGTGGGAGTGTCATCATTATCATCATCGTCAGCATCCTCCACAGATTCCTTTTCTTCTTAGTCATGACCACTTTCACTCGGAGGGGGTTAAAGGCATCATCCATATCTATCTCCCTATCGGTATCATTCTCTAGCACATAGAACCATCAGCATAACTCCGACACCAAACCGGGAAGAAATGGGCCCTTCCTAGGACCTCAGTACAAGTCCTTCCACTTCGAGATAATCTGCTCCCCAACATTCATAATGATCCCCTGCATAGCACAAGCAATCACCAAGGCCCGAGAATAAGTCATGTCGGTGGTATTTCTCGATGGACGAATCCTTCAGGACACCAAATTCAACCACCTCCTAGCATCTACAGAAAAGTAAGCACTGGAGATGCCCTCAGCACTGGGCCAGTAAACCTGGTCTTTGAACTCCTCATCTACCAAGTTATCCCTCAACCAAGTCAAATCCCACAGTCGAGCCTTGGCCTCATATGAATTTATTGGAGACGTGAGGCACTCCTAGTACCTCATTGCTAGACTAGAAGTCAAGAGGGACATCCATACTTTGGAGCCAAATGGTGGGGTTGGGATCTTCCCAACAAATGGTGGGGAGTATAGCATAGAACTCCACACCCAAACTATACGTGCAGAAGGGGGAGACACCACAAGCGAATCCCATTCAAACTCTTGGAGCCTGCAATAGAAGGCAGCAGCCTTCTCAGCTACCCCTTTCATTCGAAAGGCCATCTCATAGCAAAATCCTAGCCGGCAATAGTCTCAGAACCTCTCCTGACTAGCATCATCGGGGAACCTCTCGTAAGGGAGAATGTGTGATTGTTCGCCAACCATTGATATTGTTAACCTACAATGTAGCCATGGGTGGGGTTAGAACTTGATATAACATAAGGGAATGAGTTTTAGAAAGGAAGAATTTTTCTAAGCGTTAGCCTGGGAAGGCTACTATTTTTCAGTCTTCCGCTATAGCAGACGATCGTCTACTATGGTGGAACCGCTATAGAAAAAATTTCTCTACTATAATGGTTGGAATTCGCTACAGCGATCTTCATCATCCTAGAACTCCAAAGGGTGCTTCAATTGTTCCCCTTAACCCAAAACTCCATTTTTGACAATCCAAGTTCAGATCAGTACTTCTAAAGTGTCCTATCACTGTTTATTACAAAAATTTGGGCATTATGACCCCTAAATTTTTCCCAAATCACAAGTTTTTCCAAGAACAACCCTTCATCTCTCCCACTATTTTTAGCCAATTTTTGGCCAAAAGTTGCATAATCCTTATGCCCAGAACACTGTGGAGGTGTTGTAAACATAAGGGAAGCATCCATGCTTGGAAAATGCGACAAAAATCCAACCTAAGTTTAAATTCAAAAACCAACTACAATTTATGCCCAAGTTCACTATTTTCTATGACAATCCTACCTAGAATCGTGCAATGAAGTAAAGTAGCAAGCTAGTACGATTATTACCTAGAAATTCTGACGTTGGGAGCGGGGTGATCGAGAGGAAGGGAGTATTTTCGAAGGGAAATAGAGGAGAATGGGGACGAAAACATGTTTCTCCCCTATTTCAACTGTTGCCAACTGTTATAGCGGTCGGCACCTCACTATAGCGGTACCGCTATGGCGGTAGAAATTTTGTTATAGGAGATAATAGTCAGTTTTGGGAAAGAAAAAGTTTCTCCCGAGTCTTTTAAAATTCTTTTGGTCCGACATTCTATGAGGCCCCATATTTCTTGGGTACTCGGGGAAGGCTACCTCATAATTTTTTTTGAATAGCCCAAAGAAGGCAATTTCCTTGTTAGAATGGGAGCGTATTTATTCCTGTTTTAGTCAAGTGCGACTAATTAGGAGGAATTTTGATATTTCGCATGGAATTATAATTTTGCAGCTACAAAGGACTGTGAGAGTCCCGGGCTAGTTTCTCCTCTTTCCTACGGGATCAATCGGGGATGAATGATGAGTAAATTGGTATTTGTTGTAATGATCTGACCATCATTATTTTAGAAATCGCGAAGTCACAAATTTTGGGAATGATTAAAATACGTTTTGATTTAAAGTGGGGTGATGTGACAGAAATTTTAGATTTTTAAAGATTTTTCAGGGCTGACATCACTCTGCTATACCGGACATTTCTTTGCTATAGTGTTGCCACTGTAGCAGGCATCCATCTGCTATAGCAGTGTGGCAGAAAACAGTAGCTCAACTACGTGATTTTAATAAAAGGCTTCTCCTCCTTAGTTAGAAACCATACGAGGGTTTCTCCAAAAACCCTCCTAGGCTGCTACAAGGCTTGGAAGACATGGGGAGGAGAGATTCCGGTTAAAAAGATGCAAAACCATAGATTTTGGTCTTGTCATCCGTTAGGGAATGCCTTCACAGATCTAGAAAATATATTATGCAGCTGCTTGGCTTCCAGGTAGGGTAGTTTTCTTTCATTGAGTATATTTGACCTATTTCATGTCATATTGTTGTATAGACGGAAAGGAGGGTTCATGCATAGGCCTTCGGGAACAGAGTCTAGAGGATTGTTGTGTTTGGATTAGTTTGAACTAGAAAATGGTTGAGTTGGAATAATGTATTATCATATTCTGGGTTTTTTATGATTATTATATGTTGTATGATGATAGAATTCAGGGACTAGAGTGTCGGGAAGGTTTGGGGAACCAAAAATGCTATGGGTAATTAATTGCCTAGTTAAAGGGAGTTTTGAGAAATGATTTGCTATAAAAGAGGTAGAATAACCAGAATTGTTGAAGTATAAGGTTAGGGGATATCTTCCCCATATTGTATCAATCTTAGAAGAATGTTCGGGAGTGAATGTACCTACTTGTTATGTGTCAAAAGGGACGAACGGGGATTTAGTCTTTGGACGGGATTCAAGATTGAGTTATGAACCTGGAATTGGGGTAGGTGATGATTATTATTTTTCCCAATATGCAATATGGGTTCATGTACTACCGCTTAGTATTGTGTGAGTTTGCATGCTTAGGAGATGATATTATGAATGTCTAATTATTCGGTTATCAGTCTTGTGAAATGAACTTGGTTTTATTGCTTGTTGGTTTACAAGTGTGCTTTTGTTCATTGTTTGTTGATTGTTGGATTTTGTGTGACATTCGGTTGGCTCGGGTACCACGCCTGATACAGGTTACTTATTGGCTGGCTCGGGTACCATGCTTGTTACTGTATACTTATCGATTGGCTCGGGTACCACGCCTTGTACGATATTCATAATGGTTGGCTCGGGTACCACGCCTGGTACAGGTTTGATTTAGTTGCAATGATTGTATTTTGTTGATGGTTCCATGAGTGGTCCGGGTTGTATTCTTAAACTATGATTATTGCATTTGGTCCTTGAAAGTTTGGGTGATTATATTAAAGCATGGGGTTGGTCTTAATGTAGACCGGGATTGCATGTTGAACATGTAGGTGGTGTCCTAGGGATCCATGGTTGGTCCAAAAAATGTGGAAGGGAATAAGTGTCATAATTATCATTCATTATTAATGGACAGTTGAATATGTCCCATACTATTGGTAAGTTAGAAGGAAGACTGAGAGTCTGGAGCGGTATTGTTGGCTATTATTATCGTGTTGGGTAATTGTTCTAGGAATCCTTGAGAGGTTCAGACACTTGTAAGTAGCATCATAAATGTAGTTGGTCTTGTTAGGCGGTTAGTTAGTTTATTTTGGGTATTTAGTCATAAGTGTTGACTTGAGTCACGGAGGGGTAGTCTGGGTCTGGACTTAGTGGTTGGTCTAGTGTTAAGGTGACTTAGGAATTCTAAGAGTAAGGTGACTTGGGAATTCTAAGAGTAAGGTGACTTAGAAAGTCTAAGGGTTAGTGTGACATGGGGTATCCTAGGAGTCAGGGTGCAGAGTCTCCGAGTGAGGGAGTTGGCAGCGGAATGGATATGAAGGCTTAGGTTTATATTGGGTTGGTAAAGGTGGATGTTGAAGGGCTGAAGCATCATAATTAATTATACATTATTCTTGATTTCTTTATATGATGGTATGGCGTGGAATCGGTTCGACCGATGATGCCTACCAGTACGTGTGTTTGTGCTGATTCTATTCTTGCTATAATTTTTGGGTATAGTCTGGTTGCATGGTCGGTGATGTTTCATAGATACCTGACAATGGTGATCTTCAACAACTTCTACTCTTTATTTTCATGGTGGAAGCTTTGTCCACTTACATTTTTCTGTATTACTCTTGTAGTAGCTCTTGTACCTGTTTAGACTAGATCCTAGGGAGGGTTGCTTTCCAGTTCTGAAAATGGTTTGCTGTATTTATTTTGTAAAGATTTTTCCTGAATTAAATAAGGGTTGTAATGTTTCATGTATTAAAACGAGGTTAGGTATAGTTATACTTTGTCTTTTCGCAAATATTTGTTGGATCGGGGGTAAGGGTTTGTCTATTTAGGTGCTTAGAATAGTTGCCCGCACGGCCCGGTAGTTAGGTCGTGACACTAGCATTTGGACATAATCAGACAATTTGTTGATAAGAATTTATTAATCTCTACTACCCGCTTCCTAAACTCAAATTTTTGCGACGTTTGAAAAGTTGCTTGCCTTAAAGTGTGATGGTATTTAGGAAATTATATCGGGATATTTACGTAAACTACTAGACCTATATTTATCTCCATAAACAATAGAAAACACATGAGATATTTATCATTTGGGGAAGCAAACTTTAAATTTGGGCAACCACCTTTTTGAATGATATATATATCCTAGTTTGAGTGTTAAAATATATAACCTCATCTATAATTTAGGTTCCTTAAGTCTAAGGAAACCCCCTGAACTCACTCTCAATCATATTCCCCCTGAAAATCACCTAGAAAAACTTGTTCTTTCAGCTAGAACACAAGACAATCACTCCCTTGTAGTAGTTTTAGAATATCTTATTGTGTAGAAATTTGTTTTAAGTGAACAAATATTTTTTGGAAATATATCACATAGATCTATAACTCTTATGTTTATGTCAAAATATGTTTTTGTTGTTATGGGGTCAAAAAAGGAGATGCAACACAAGGAAAGTTCTGACAAGTTTTTCAGATTAAGGAACCTTCTATGTACTTCTGTTAGTATTTTGAGCATATCTTTTTGTATGAAATATATTTTTATGATGATTTTTGACTCCTTGCGACCCTAAAATATGTACCTAAAACTTTTGTGAATATTATGAAGCCTAGTTGTACCGTTTACCTATTCAAAACTGAGTCACAACACAAGGCATTTAGGTTGTCCAAATTTACAATTTTGGGAATCTAGTATGATTTGCACAAGCTAGGCTTACTTTTGATATCTATCTTGTTCATTTTCACATGCTGAAATTTCTGAATATTAAATAGGTATTTGGTTATATATTCAAGGTATTTATACTCTTGTACAAGCTAGAGGAATCTGTTTGAGGAAGTTGACGCACTTGTTGGTCTATGATTTGAACTCATCAAGTTGTGGTACGACTATTTATGTCATAAAAAGCCAAATTTTGTGTATAAAATTGAACTTATACTCTTATTACTTGCTGGAGTATTTTAATTATTGTCTTAAAAATTTCATTTACTTTCTCATGACCTTATATCGTCATATTGATATTTTTGAATTATTATGAGATATTCGTTAATTCGCTCACTTGTACGGATTGCTTGATCATTCTGCATTCTTGTTGGAACTTTATCCTTCTAGTGGCAGTGACTATATTGCTGTTTTGGCATGTCTCTTTATTCAGATCTTTGGCTATCTTGACTTTGAATTTTTGGTTCGTCTTAATTATGAAAAACTATCCATTTAAGTAGGAACTAGAAAGTCATTATTCAAATGGTTCTTGATTCTCTTTATTATTGGGTCTCGGCCCTATTTGATATAGGGCTTTGGCCCTTCCTGATATTGGATTATGCTTGGTGTGATGGCATGACATACATATTGGGTGAAATTTATTATTTGACGTCTCGTAAAATAGTTGTATGAACTTTCTTGACACTTGAGATTTGAATGTCGATTCTAATACTTTTAATATACTTGTTTACTTGATTTTCATTTATATGTTATATTGAGTAGCCAATATTTTAGAAGGAAATTGGAGAAATCTATGGCTCCAAGCCAAACTTTATACACCACTAAGCTTTATGCTTCGCGATAGTTGTTTTCTATCGTAGGTGACACTCGGGAGAATAATTCAAAATGGCCACTAGAAGTAGACTTTGTGGAACTTTTAGAAGATCACATTTGCATATAGGCATTTATGTATTGTAGTAATTTTGGGACATGTACATGATCCATATGTTGTACTTGTATATGTAAATTTTTTAGGCTTATTTTATCGTAGTACTATAAATTGTAAACTTTAATTTGGTATCATGTTGGGTGTTTTGAGGTATGTAAACCCAGGTCTTGTAATGTATTAAAGTCACACTTTGGTTTGTAATTTGCATAATGGAATAAATTAGTGTTTTTCTTTAGCATTTGAAAGTTCGAAGATGATATACAGAATGATGCTGCAGTTGTGTTTAAATCCAAAAACAAAAAAACAACTTTCCAAAAGGTATATGCTCGATCATTTTTGAAAGGTCTACCATTGTGAATTGAAACTCCTACATTGTCTTTACTTGGAATTATATGAACTATTAGATGTCAAAATATTATATCCTCCACTCTTTTTGAATGAGCCTAATTTCGCTATATAAATAAAGATGATTAATATGTCTTAAATATAGTCCTATTAAACGCTATTGGTATGTATTTGTTTTTGTATTGGATGTTTCATCCTCCTAAGAGGGTCGCTATAGCTAAAGCTTGAAACTTGTGATTATTTGCATTGCATTGTTGAATGACTGCGAATGTGTGGTGTGTAATTGCTTGAGTTACTTTGAAATTTGTGGTTAGTGAAGAGTTTTAAATTGGTTGTATGTGATTGGTTAAAGGGTTAACTGTTATGTGATTTAACTGAAATTTTTGTGTTAACTTTTGGGTATGGACTTACCGTTGGTTAAAATGGTAAGGGTACATGATTATTTGTGACTGTGGGAAAACTCCAATTTCAGGACAGTCGGGATTGATTGGGAACCATGGGGAAAAGATCTAATCTTGTATGATAGCGGGAATGTGATGTTATGAACAACTTTCTGGTGTAATTTGTAACTGATCTTATGATAATGTAGTGCTAAATTATCAATTATGCATTGCTGGGGATGGTTTTGGGGTTATGTTCAAGACTTTGACGCGATTTCAAGGGTTGACGTTGATAACATAGAAGGGGAATGAGGGAATTTGGCAGAAAATGGTAAATTTTCTGGGCTGCTGCTGTTGGGAGTCGCCATAGCGGTGTGCAAGCTACTATAGTGGGATTGGCAGAGCAGAATCCCTATCCTATTTTCTCCTATTTTATTTTTCATTCCCGGATTATTTTAAATCGCTAATTAAGCTGCGAGCTATTGCAAAAATTATTTTAAAAAAAATTAGCATCCACGTGCGATAAAAGAAAAGGATAGATATGGAAGTCTGGGGCATAAGAGTTCTATGTGGGTGAGGTTGCCTGTTTGAGGTAACCTATTCGTATTTGAACATCATACCTTATTTGACTTAGTGGCTTTTACTGTGGATTGAGTAACTACTTATATTATAGTGATAATGTTAGTTAGTGAGGAAACCATGAGATTATGGTAGAACCAAGTTTCAAGTAATGGTAAAATTATGATTTTCCACTAGTGAAAATAGTCGCTCATGCAGTATTTGGCAAAATGACTCATAATTGGCTGAATAGTGTGAGACACTGCTCATAGGCTTATTCTATGAGAATGTTTTGACTAATGGTAGCTCTTGGGAAGAGTATAGTGAAATTATGGGGAATTTGAAATGGGTTGTCTTGTGCATGATCGATGATCTTTAGTGGTAGGGTTGGTTGAGAGAGTGGGGTTAGTAAATGGTTCCTTGATCAATCATATCCCTCTTGTTGACCATGGTAATACCTAGTGTTATTGCTCATTAAGTGGTGAGGGTGTGCTAGTTATAGCATTGGTTAAGGTGTAAGAGTCTGTGTAGAATTTTCCCTATGATAAGAGTTGACAAAAAGTTGAGGCTAGGATGGGTTCCAATGAAATTTTGGTGTTGTGTGATTTAGAGATACTTGGTGTCTCGGTTGTAGTGTTTGATGGAAGTAGGGTGATATCATGATAGGCGAGGGACCTACTATCTCGTAGAAAACTTTTTGGAATGGAGTTTGAGTTAGTAAAACTCGGGGTATAGTATTTAACGTAAATGGGTTAGTCCGTGATGTTAAAATTTGGGTTTGTGTTATAAAAATTGGCCAAAACTAAGACTTTTTGGAGTTATTGCCTTGCCTATACCGCTATAGCGGGAGGTAGGGTGCTACCGCGATGCCGCCATAGTGGGAACTTTTTTTATCGTAGCGAGGCTGCTATAATGGGATTGGGTTGCCATAATGGGTTTTTGTTCCTCATGGCATGGAAATTATGTTTTGGCCTGTTATGTTTGAATTTCATTCGCTCTGGTATTTCGATGAGGCCTCAGATTTCTTCGGCACTCGGGAGGAGTACTCTTATTGGTCTCATGCAGCTCGAAGGAAGGGATTTCTTGATAGAGTGAGATAAAATTAAATTTCGGTTGAGTTTGGGTACACCGAGAGTTTTGAAAGTTTTGGTGATTTGCATAAGGTTATATTTATGCTCTCATGGTAGAGCGTAAAGGTTCAATGGGTTGGCTTATTCTTTTCCGACCTTCGAGATCATTTGGGGATGAACGATGGGTAAATTAGTATGTTTTGTACTATTCAGTCGTTATTAAAAGGCACCTTGTTATGAGTTAGGTATTCATGCGAAGAACGGGTTAGAAAAACATCCGGGTTGGAGAGTTGGAAATTTTATGCGAGGCTAGTCTCAAAAATAATTTGAGCGAGGTAAGGTCTAGGGAAATCCGGGAAAGGTTTGGGTAAAATTTCTAAGATTTATCTAGATTTCCTATTATCTAAGATGTTAGGGAGTCCATAGGACTTTTCATAAGTGAATTTAGGTGAGTAGAACTCCCGATATCAAAATTGACGTGAAAAGGTTGGTTTGGAATGTCAAGATTTGAAGTGTGTTGTAAAATGGGCAATTTTGAGGGATTTCCTGAGGTTCTGTTCCGTGTCAACCGCTATAGCAGTTGACACGCGATGATAATGACAACTATATCATATAAATTCCTGCTATAGCGGAAGTCAAAGCGGTCAACCCTGCTATAACGGGCGACTACCGCTATGGCGGTGCCGCTATAGCAGAATTGGGCCACTATAGAGGGATGATATGACCAAAAAACTCAAAAACAGGTTTTATGATTTATTGGTTATTTGGTTGGCTGAGGTGGAGTTATTGTGTCATGAATAGTGTGTTTCCAATTCGCACCTTATTATTGTTATTAAGATTATACATCCTGGGGAGACTAGATTCTCAGATGGGTTCGAGGAAGTGATAATGTTTATGTGTAAATGGATTGCTAGATTATAGCAGATTCTTGGGAGTGATCTAAATAAAGGAATTGGGGTGAACAAGGAAGTTCCAAAATATTAATGTCGGGGATGAATTCCTTACAATGTGTGTATTCTTCTAAAGAGGTCTAGGATTATAAGCAAATGAGTGCATGTGGTTAGTAGAATAATCCAGGGGTTGGTCTTCAGGTAGGTTATCAAGGTTAGAATAATGAACCATGTCCATTGTGGTAGGTGATGGTTGTTGTTTCCCATTAGCGATACGTGTGTATTGTAATTATTACTTAGTATTGTCTGCACATTACATGGCTTAGAGAATTAAATGAGGAATATCTATGGTATCTGGTTGTCAATCATGTGAAATGAACTTGTCTTTATTACTTGTTGGTTTACAAGTGTGGTTGTGTTCATTATTGTTGATTGTTGGATTATGTGTTACATTTGGTTGGCTCGAGTACCATGCCTAGTACGATTTATTGGTTGGCTCAGATACCACGCCTGATACGAGATACATATATGGTTAGCTCGAGTATCACGCCTAGTACAGGTTTTATAATGGTTGGCTTAGGTACCACGCCTGGTACAGGTTCTATAATAGTTAACTCGGGTACTATGCCTCGTACATGTTATATTATGGTTGGCTCGGGTACCACGCCTGATACGAGATTAATTTCTATATGTGTGTTGGTTCCTTGAGTGAATCAAGTTTATTGTTATTGATGTTCGTTACATCTTGATTTCTTGAGTAAACCGGGTTTATCTGTTAGTGATGTTTATTACATGTTAGTTTTCTGAGAGGCCCGGGATTTAGTATTACTTGACATACATATTGGTCCTTAAGGGGCTGAGTTAGTGTGCTTAAGTGATAAGGTGGTTTCATCTATAAATCAGGGTTGCATGTTAAATGACATAGATGATGTCCTAGGGATCCTTGGGAGGTCCAGGTGGCCTACAAGCTGTGACACCATTATATGTAGTCTGATTACTTGCATAGTTGGGCATAACTTATATGGTTGTTGAGTCCGATTATTGACTGGGGGTCTTATTGATAGTCATATGGACTTGATTATTCATATTTTCTGGTAATATTCGATTAAGATTGTACCCTTATAATTTCCATTTTGGTAAAGAGTGACAGGTCGGTTAGCAGTGATGTCTGAGCTAGTTGGTCACAAGACTACAGATTGTGAAGCGTATTGCTTGATGGGTTAGAGATGGATGAACTTAGAGGGCCTAAGGTTCTTAGGGAGTCAGTTTGACTAGGTTAGCGAAACAAGGCCAGTACTCGGTGAGTTCCTGAACCGGTGAAATATCAAGGGTAAGGAACTTTGGGGGTTAAATACGCAGAACTCACAAGTAGTCCATTGTTTGAATAAGGGCTAAGTGTCAAAGTTGTTGACTTAGGATCTTAATTTGAGTCAGGGTGGTAAATCAAAGTTTTGTAGGTTGTCTCTCAACGGGCTAGTAGGGGTGGATAGTAAACCTGATTGTTGAGATTGGAACCACTGACGTGCTTATAGTGGTTGATAAGATGGGTGACTTGGGAAGCCCTAGTGTTAAGTGTGACTTGGAATGTCCTAGTATTATGTGTGACTTTGAAAGTCTTAGGGTTATGTGACCAATTGGTCATGACCAGAATAGAATGGAGGAAGGGCTCCAAGGGGTGGAGTTGGCAGCGGAATGGGGTAGGAATGCTTGGGGCAGAACGTATCGGTCCATAGATGTTATACCGTGGTAGTAAAGGTGGTTGATAATTAGAGACTAGATTTGATAACTTCATATTGTGCGTTTCTTTGGATTTATGCATGATATTATGTGGTGGATTCAGGTTGATCGATGATGCCTACCAGTACGTGTTATTTGTACTGATACTAATCTTGCTATACATTTTGTTATAGTCTGATTGCAGGGTCAGTGATGTTTCTAGATAAAGACAATGGTGATCTCCAACAGCTTCTACTCCTCTCTTTTCTATGGTGGAAGTTGTGTCTTATTTTACTTGAATTTCTTCTTAGAGCTCTTGTACCTATTTAGATTAGTTCCTAGGGGGGGTTGTATTCAAGTTTTGTTAAGGATTTCATTGTACTAAAGTTCATAAATATTTTTTCAGTATTAAAAAGGCTATTTCTTATGTTTTACTATTAATTTTCGCATTACCTGTTGGGTCGAGTGGTAAGGGTTCTCCGATCTTGGTCCTTAGAGTAAGTGCCTGCACGGTCCGGTAGTTGGGTCGTGACAGAAGAGAAAGCGTCAGTTGTAAATTGGTTTCTACCTCTTTGCCTTAGCCTTATGTTACCACAGTCGTCAACGATGAAAATAATGTTGAGAGTATGTAGTAATCCTAATGGGTGGAGGAAGGATCAATTTATAGAGGTTAAGATTTAATCCGGTATATCCATCAAGTAATCGGTGTACAGACGAGATCTATTCTTCATTAAATATTAATTATGGGTTTTACTTGGGTCACAAGTAAACTTGGGCCACAAGAAAGATATTATTCTTACATTCTTAACCTATAAATAGTGGTGGTCTTGCATTGTATTGTGTACAAGAAGATAGAGTGAAAAAATATGAGAATTATTATATTGTATATAGACTTTGAGGTTACTGTAGTGAAAGAGAGAGTTGAGACAAAGAATATTTTCTAAGTCTTCAACTATATTCACTATACAAAAGAGTAAAAAGAGAGAGATTATATGTTGAAGAAAGATGTTCTTTTGGTGGAGCTTAACTCATCAACTAATCTGGAGTTGTATGATGTTGTTGAGCTGTTGTATCCTGAAGGGGACAAGTGAAGAGTGATACTGCTGGATCGGGATAGATTATGCCGCAGTGGGCTCGAATCTGCTTAAAGAGAGCGAGATATTCGCGTCTCAGCCTGAATATATTTTTATTCATTTTTATTTTTAAGTGTAACTTATTGTAATTTATGGTATATTGCACCAACATGTTTTTTTGGCACGAAATAGAAGATGGATCTGGTACTGAAATTTGCAAATTCCATTGTCAAGCTTAGCGACTTCGAACTAGGGGTTCTATTTTATGACTCTGTGATTTGTTGGCATTCAATTTGATTGTGGGTGTTCTGTGAATCCAAATCTTTGTGACGACGACGGAGAAGAAGCAAAGCAATCACAAGCACAGAAATAGCTAGTAAGCTATATCGGATAATATTTATGAATTGAATTTTATTGGTTTTTTTTTTTTTTTTTTGCTTTACGTTGCCAAACTGAGTAGTTTTCTCTGGTTTTATTGTAAGTGCATCTTGGAGAATTCTAATTGTAGTATTCTCAATAAAAGAATTGGAAAGGAATTTTGTATTTCAATACTTCGTTAAAAGTCTTCGGCATTTATCGAACTAGTGACACATTAGTGCAATAACAAGATATTAAAATGTATTAGATGTAAGTGAATTAGTATGGTGAAAATATTAATAAGGGTAAGTTATATACAACATTAGTATAATTTTTTTATATTAAGTATATTTATAGGTAAATCACTTTTCTTAGCTATATTTATTATTTTGAAAATAAGATAGATTATCTATTACAACAAATAGTATATAGATGACCTAACATGATATAAAAAATTATTTACACGGACATGTATTTTACTCAAACTCAAAGAGATACAGGAACATCCATTCATTAAGCTAATAGAAAGGATACAATGTCCGACTTGCTTATTAATTCATTAAGCTAATAGAAAGGATACAATGTACGACTTGCTTATTTCATGAAGCTAATAATTAGGCTGGCAACCTACATTTCACTATAGAAACTGTGATTGTAATTTGAACATTTCACACAAACTAAAACATATTATGTTCAGCTTTCTCAAAACATAAGAAATTTTTCACGTTTTATACAATAGTAGTTTTTTTTTGTGGTTAACTACACAATATTAGTTATGCCTGAATCAATGCATAAATATTTCCTTAAGTATTTTGAACCATAATAGTGGTTTTCTCAAGATATACTATTGACTAGTTATTCTACTGATGAAATGTGTTTGACGGTTGACACATAATCTCCTTTCTCTTCTTTGATTTTGCTTCAATATTTTTCTAAGTAGAATGAGAGATATTTCCAAATAGGCAATATGATTACCAAGTTTAGACGTGAAGTCCACATTCAGTCCTTTTAATTTGGTATCTGTCAATTTTATTAAAACAATTGGCTTTAGCTATCTCCATTAATTTCAAATCATTCTACTTTAGGATCATACTGAACAAATGAGACAAATTCTGGACCACAAATTATTTTTTCCCAATCAATTGGACTTCTAAACTAGCTAACTCGGTTCGAATTAATTGTCCAAATTGATATTGTACATGCAATTTAAACCAAAATAGAATAATTGTAGTTGAATGGTTGAGATTCCTTTAATTTTAATTAGAGATTTCGGATTATGCTTTGGTATGGATAAAAAATCTTGTTGAGAGCATCACTCTCAAAAAAGAGCTCTACTATGCCTGAATTTGAATTAGTTGAATTCCAATATAGATATCAAATATTAAGTGGAAAAACTAAAAAAAAACATGCAATTTAAGTCGGACGTATAAGGAAAAGAAACAACTTAATTCTGTCTGGTGGGCCAATCTCTAGCAGGACCAAGTACTTGAAGTAGGTGATTCTTCTTTATTAGTGTTTGTTATTTTCTGTGTTATTTGTTTTTTGGGCCGGTGGTCCCATAAACCGATCTAAGAATAAAAGGTCACTAAGGGGTGGGGGGTGGGGGGGGGGGGGGGGGGGGGGGTTCATGTTCAATTGGTTAAGATTATTAAAGAAAACTATTTTTTTACGAAAATTATCTTTTTCGAAAAATAAGTTTCTTAAAAATCAGAAAAATAATTTTCTAGTGAAAGTAGAAAAAATACGTTGCACAGTAACAATTCACATTGACTATATCCCCTTGATGTTCGGTCTAAATTATATATATTTAATTATTATTTTGTCTCACATTTTTAATACTTTTATCCTATTTTGAATATTAATTATAATGCTTTTTTCTTCATATTGTATTTTTATCTTATAGGAAAAAACAACATTGCTAATTTGAAGAGATGTAGCAAAAAATTAATTCAACACGTTAGATGTTTGTAAACAAAAAGAAAAAATAAGATAAAATTACCCTTGGACAAAACAAAACACACAACTAAAGTGATTGGAATAAATTGAACAAGAGAATTTATCTACGTGGCAGTGGTAACAAACGTAAAAAATCGGAGCTTCAGGTTGACAATATAGCATTGCATGGTGTTGGCGTAGCGGCCAAAACACTGCACAGATTTTCCATTTGCCTAACGCACCACTGTGCGCGTCACATGACCCACACCGTTCGTGCAATTTCCTGATTCCGTTAGGATTTGATTTTTAAAAGTTGAGGCCTTTATATTCTATAACTACATTCTAAACATGAATTTTAGATATTTTTTTCTGAGGAAAGCTAAAAACCGTTGTGAAGGCCAAAGTTTATTGGAGTTTATCTTTTCTCTCTCCATATTATTAGTTTTTATATTTATTTGGATGATTTGTTATCACTCTTTCATGTCTATGTGGAGTTAAACTTTTCCTTTTAGGGTATGGTTCTTTCATGATTATTGTTATTCGAATAATTTTTTCTTACAAAAAATGAGGGTAAGGAAACGAAAAATGGGAGAGGGGATTAAAAGGAGAGGAATCGAACCCTCACCAACAAGGTGAAAGATCAGTAGCCAACCAATTAGCTACTAATATTTTTCGTTATTCGAATATTGATTTCAATTAATTAGCTTATTGTATTGGGTTATTTATTTAATCTTGAGCTTAATTATTTGTGTTGAAAAATAGGAGAACATGTTTGTAGTTTTGATGATTTACAAAGTCGACTTGGTTCACTACTTGTTGTCTTATGTATATTTTATCAGGTGAACCAGGTCTCCCAAAACACGAATGCAAACAACCTGTACAAATATGAAAGATTAGAGTAAAGGAGAAAAGAAATAAATAACAAAGAAATAAAGAGGAGTAATAAAGGAGCAAAGTAAGAAAGAAATAAAGAGGAGAAATAAAGGAGCAAAAAGGAAAGAAATAAAGGAGCAAAAAAGAAATGAAATAAAAGACCTAGGAAGGAATGAAATAAAGAGAAAGAAGGAAAGAAATAAAAGAGTAAATAAGGAAAGAAATAAAGAGAAGAAATTGAATAAAAAAAATCAAAGTTCTCTTATAGGATGCAACCTTCTTATAAGTAAGATAATAACAAATTTACTTATAAGAGGTCAAGTTCTATCTGATGTAAAAGTCCTAGTCCATGATATTCTAGCGCATGACAAATCTCCAGCATATACATGGCATAAAAACTATTAAGAGCTACACCAATTGCATATTCACAAAATTCATCATCTTGAGAGCAATAACCATTGGAGTAAAATTGCAGAACTTCGTCACAAAAACATTGGAACCTGGTTTACTGGTTGTGTTCGAGTCTGTATTATTGAATATTGAATTTTGATTAGTTAAAGACTAGAGTTATTAGTCTTTGTTGAGTTCATCAGCTGAAGTAAATTGATGAGTTATTTTGTGTATCATTTCGATAGTTAAAGGCTAGAGTTATTAGTCTTTGTGGAATTTGTATAGAAGTGTTATTGAGTTGTAACTTTTCCTATTGTTGGAGTTCGATTGTGAATGTTTGAGATTTGTAATAAAAAGAGATCTTATCTTCTTGGAGAGATAGTTGAACAATTATAGCTAACTGTTGAGTTGAGGTACTAGAGTTAGTCCCTTAGATTATCGAGTTGTGATATGAAATTGCTCTTTGAATTTAGTGGAGGTTGCTGAAAATCCTACATAGTGTTGGTCGTGATTTTTACTCCTTTGATCAAGAAAGTTTTTCATGGTACATCATTGTGTTCTCTATTATCTTATTTTATACTTTATTTCAGTAGCCGAACCTTGTTGACCTAACTCAGTTACACTTCATTTCAGTAGTTGAACCTGATTTGCCTAACTCAAATCTATTTTACAATACCGAGTTGTTTGTTGGGTGTTAATCATTTCAATTGATAACATTGCATGTTCTTTACTTCATCATTTAGACGAACTTAAGGAACCTGGTCCCTAAAGATCAGTAGTTGGTGCTACAGACTTTTCAATTGGTATCATAGTAGGTCTTTTCAGTTAAGGGTAACATCTTGAAAAGGATCCTACAAATGCTCTATCAACTTCTCAAGAAGACGCTTCTCAGACAAGAACTCCCCTCTTCAATAGTAAGTACTATGAATGGTGAAAGAACCAAATGATAAACCATATGATTGGTGAGAGTCCTGACCTATGAAATGTCATTTTGAATTGACCTACTATACCTATGAAAAATGCAGAAGAAGGGAAGAGCCAAGTTCCAAAGGAAAGATGGGAGTGAGATGCTACTGATAAGTTAGCCATCCAGGACAATACCAAAGAAAAAAAATTCCTTATCTGTGAAATACGTCCGGATGAATATAATAGAATCTCAGCATGCTCAGATGCAAACAAATATGAGACACCTTGCAAATAGCTCATGAAGGTACTACTATGTCATGAATTCCAAAATTGATAATTTGAATAAACAATATAAACTGTTCAAAATAAAGGAGGGTGAATCTATCCAAAATATGCATATCAGGTTCACTACCTCACTCAATGAGATCTATTCCTTAAAGGAACTCTTTGCGACAAGAAAGGCTGTTTGTGAACTACTTTGTGTACTACCTGAATCTTGGTAAGGCAACGTGAAAACAATCACTGAATCTCGAGATCTGAATGTTATGCCCATGGACAAACTTATAGAAAATCTGACTACTTATGAACTCTAGAAAAATAAGAGAAAAAGATGTCGGGACAAAGAAGAAGGAAAAGAACCCGATTCTTAAAGCCACAAAAAACTGACTTTTAGGATGAGAAATTGGATCACGTGACTAGAAGATTCCAGTGCATATTAAAAAAGAAAAAGCTCTCAAGGAAGACCGCAGCAAATACAGACAAAAAGATGCTTAAATAATTATGTCACAAGTGTGGGTGTACTGATCATTTCATTAAGTCTTATCTTTTGTGAACATTAGAGAATGAAAAGAATAATCTTGAAAAATCAAAGAAGACGAGAAAGGACCAGGTCCTTCCTTCTCACAGAAGAATGACCATACAAGAAGCAGATCTAGCTATAAAGAAGCCTTTGCTCCAATGGAGAATTACTCAATAGAGGAATTCGATAGTGAGAAACAGAGAAATCAATCATTGTTGGCAATGAAAGAATAAGATGATGAAGATACCCTGACACTCATTGTAGTCTCAAACTTATATGAAGAAAAGAAGGAGAACAACTTTGAGGAAACTATCCTAACACCCATGACTGAATCAAACTCTGATGATGATCACGTGGAAAAAGAATCTGAGGTAAATTTTCTTTACACTAAAACAAATTTCAGTTCTTATTCTCAAAAGAAACTTGCCTCCTTTTCAGTAGTCCTTATTGATGAATTTCTTTCTCTAATTGCTGAAAAAGAGCAACTCCTGATTTTTTATGCGTCTCTAAAATTTGATAACCTAAAAATAAAGGAGGATCATACTGAACTAATGAATACATGTGAGGATCTGAAAAAATAGGTACATCATCTAAATGTTGAAAAATAAAAGATGAATGATCTACCTGAAAAAGAAAAAAGTGGCTCACTGTTTGTAATTAGCTCTTGAAAAAAAAGTTAAGTAGTTAAAACATGACTTTCACCTTTCTCTTTAGATAAACCATGTTCTCCAGGAAAACTTGAACAAAACCAAGTCTGAACGTACTCTCAAGTGACAAGGTCCTCTGAACTTCTGGTGTCTATGCATGAAAATCAGTCAAGTCACAAATAAGGTTCGGGTTACAAAAGGGAGACACAATTCTAATCAAGACTCTTATTCAAAGTCTAAGTTGTACACTCATTATGGACATGTAGGTTATTCAAGATCATTGTAAGATGAGAAATCATGCTAACCAGAAAAATAATATTTTTTATGAAAAAAGATCTGGTCTATATTAGATTAATCATGCTAATTAATAAAAAAGGTACCGATCTTTATCAAATGAATCATACTTATTTTGTTCAAAAGAGATCACGTCCTTATCAGACAAATGCTCAAAAAAATTCCTCTTATTTTCCTTTTTGGGCTAGAAGAGATTTCATTAATCCTTTTACTCACAAGAAGGGGCCCAAGTTAATATGGGTGTCCAAGGATAATATCTAACTAGTATATCAGGTGAAGTTAAGAGAAAAATATAAACCATGGTATCTAAAAATTGCATGCTCCAGACACATGTCATAAATGTGAGAAAATTTCATCGTATTCACTAATTTGCAAGGTGGAAGTGTAGCCTTTGAAAATGGAAAGAAAGATGAAATAATTGGAACTGACAAAGTGGGGAAATTACAATCCCATGCGATAGAAAATGTGTACTATGTTCAATGGTTGAAACACAATTTGCTAAGCGTCTCTCAAATACGTGACAAAGAAAACAATGTGTTATTTACATCGGTTAAATGTATTGTAACAAGCTCGAATTATGGGAACCTGGTTCTAAAAGGAAAAAGGTGAAAATATGTTTTTCAAGCTGACATTGTGAAACCTGCAGGACTGAATCTTACTTGTCTCAGTATCATTACTGATAGTTTCCTACTTTGGCATAAATGAATGTGTCATGAGAGTTATTCCCATTTAAATAAGCTAATTGTGAAGGACATAGTTCATAGGCTGCCCAATATAAAATTCAATAAGGTAATTATATGTGATGCATATGACAAAGGAAAGTACACGAAATCCTCCTTCAAGCCAAAGAAAATGGAGGACAACAAGGAAATGATTTGGTTTCTCGCACATTAGATGACCATGATGAACATGGTGCACTGCCTAATAGCCAGGAACAATATGTGTGTGTGTCAACCAAAGCACCTGATCAAGGTGATCTAGAAGTAGGCAAATGCCAGAAAAATAAAGCTCCACTATAGAAACTTAGAAAGCAATACAAAGGAACCTGGTCTACCTATGACAATCATGTAAATACATGTGAGAAAAGATACTATGGTAGAATCTAGAGTAATGGAGACAAGGGGAACATCAAAACACTAGTACACTTAGAGTTTGGTGAACCCTCAGGAAGGACCTCTTCATATGAACCTAGTTGCACTCTTCAATTGGAGTTGCTGGTGATTCAAGCTATATCAAATGGATGTCAAAAATGTCTTTCTAAATGGGTTTCTGTAAGAAGAGGCTATGTTAAAACAACCATTATGTTTTAAACAACATAATTTTACTGAACATGTAAACAAACTGGATCTAGATGAACCTGGCTCTAAGGTGGATGAAATCAAATATTAGGGAATAATAAGTTCCTTGTGGTACCTGACTTCTAGTCGAGATATTCTATTCAATGTAGGGTTGTGCGCTTGTTTCCAGTTAAACCAAAGGAGTCACACTTGAAGTTGTCAAATGAATCCTTCAAAACTTTTTAAGAGAACACGTGACCTGGTTCTGTGGTACTCTGCTGGAGATTCCTTTGATCTGGTAGGATATACTGATGCAAGCATAGTTACCAAAGCTTTAGACAGGGAGAATTTTGAGAAAAATCATCTGGAGCTTGGTATGACCAATCAGAACTGACACATCATTATGATTTTCTCAATGATTGACTAGTAGATTAACAATTTTATGCTTGATTGAAAATACACCGAATATCTACTAACTCAGTCTTGTACCGTGTTGCTCCCAAGCGCACACACGAGTGTACGTGATCGTGCAAGTAATAAAGTGACTCTTACGAGCCGAATATCAATCCCACAGTAACTTGGTGTTTAGCAAATGATCCAACTTAATTATTACTATTGAAGTTAAACAAGTGCAATTCGTGACCAAGAGTTTGAGATTTGTTTTTGTAAACTAAATACTATAAATAACGATGATATAAAATTTGGATTGCAAACAATATCTAGAGAGATCCAGGGTTGAGGCATTTACTTCACATTCATGCATAACTATGGTTTCTAGCCAGTGTTGGTGTTTATCGTGATTGTTGATCTACGAGGGTGATATTACAACTTGAGAATGGTCATCCTCTAAGTCATCTACCCAAATTAATCTCACAACTACATTGTTGAGCGGGAATGTGAGTCTTTAATTTGGATGCATTAAACTATCTTCCCATTTCATTAACCAAGTGAGGCGTTTAGATATATCGCTATCCTAACTGCAAATCGTCCTTTACAATTGATATTTACCAAAAAAGGACATGATCCACACTCCCTACGTTCTTCATTCCATCCCTCCACTCCTATGGTCAATTCATTTCGAGACTTAGATTTTTCCTAAAGTTCATGTCGCTTTAGAATAGTAAAACAAGAACGCAAGAACAATCACATGACATGATAAACATATAAATGAACTATAAAACCATAATTAATAAATTGTATTGTAGCCTAAACCCTAGAAAGAGGGTGTTTATACACTCATAGTCTTACAAAGAATCACCATTGATGAATTCATAAAGTAAAACTACAAGAAAGAAAAGTTAAAGAACAGAGAACCCTCGTTTGAGCTCCTTGGTGTCTCCCTTGCTCTCCAATTCCTGTGTCCTCCAAAGGATGTGTGTAAATGTGGCTAAGTAATCCTTTTATATTTTTTTATATCGTCCATAGTCTGTGATAACGCCCAAACTACACCTCAAATTAACGAGGCATAAGCGGTCGTAGTCAAATATAGAACCCAACTAGGTTGGGGTCGAATCCCACAGAGAATATGGTGAAGATTAAGCCTTTAGTGAATTAGTTGACTGATGGTCAATAGTTTCCGGTAAATAAGGGGGGGTTTGTGTGAACAAATCATAAACAAAACAAGAAATAAACGTGTGAGTTTTAAATCAATATGAGAGAATGCGAACTAGGGACGTGTTCACCATGGCGTTGTAACAATCGATTCTAGGCGTTACAGGGTTCTTTCTATATGCGCGTCACGCTGTGATTGCGTCATGGTATCGCAAACGTCTCTCTACAATAACAAATTTCTCTTTCTATTACTCTCGACCTCCGAAAGATGTGCTTTTAAGCTCAAATCTAAAACATCAAGTAGATATAATCCAGTTTACGGGCATTAATCATAAGACGAGAGTTAGTAGTCTCGAATCCTCGTCGTTAATCAAGTTTCCCGGTTTTAATCTCTTTACTCAAGCAAATTAAACCTAGGCATGTTCTAATGTTTGCAACCACTAGAAAACGTGAAATAATGTATGATTAACAACGTGACAATATATATATTGAACCCGTCGCTACCCGGAACTTAACAACGTGACAATATATATATTGAACCCGTCGCTACCCGGAACCTATCTTGCTACTTTTGCCATGGCTCCCACAACCCTAGTTGTGGGAGTTTAGTTAATCATGCTAGAAGAAGAAGAGAAGAAAATAGTATTCATAATAAGGAGAAAAGATTCTTACAATATAATGAAAACAACCTTCAATTATTCCAAGAACAAGAAAAACAAGATCCCAAGAATGAATCAAGAACACGTTTCCAAGACAAGGAAAACAAAGATCCCAAGAACGATTCAAGAACAAGATTGAGGCAAAGAAACCGTGTTTCTTGCTCTCAAAGTTTCGCTCAAATCTCCTAAAACTATTGTAAAAAAAGTGACTTGCATCCTAATAGAAGATAGAATCTAACATAAGGATCTTAATAGAGTTCGCCAAAGAAACACGAATCCAAAATCAGCAATATAGGAGGAAACCAAAAATACCAATCCCAAACACGGTAGGAATCCTAATCGCGGGCTGCCTTGGTGCGCCCAAGAAACACAATCCCAAACGCATTAGGAATCCAAGAAACCAAATCCCAAACACGGTAGGAATCCTAATCGCGGGCTGCCTTGGTGCGTCCAAGAAACACAATCCCAACGTCACTCGGACCGTCACTCTTATCCAGAACGTCTTTTTGCTCGCATTTCCTTCCGTTTCCATGTTTGTTCTTATTTCCTGAAAATACACCATAAGCACATCAAAAACGACGACGGTTTCTTGAAAACGTACGATTGTTCTTAGTTAAAAGGAGTCGAAAGTGCCGTAAAATGGCGGCACATCAACACCCTCAACTTAAAACGTTCGCTTGTCCTCAAGCAACATGACATAAAAAAAAAACAATACGACGACTCAACTAAAAAACAAACTCGTGTCTATAGCAACTCATGGTCATTCAAACTCATCTTCAATTTTAAATCAAGCTCCCTTATAGCACATAAATGTATGAAATATTAACGTGCAAGGATCCAAACATGTCATTCCGATATGATAGAATATTGTACATACACAC